>CAUYON010145045.1:0-12142 GCA_963573935.1 Arctocebus calabarensis
GGTGTTGTGGCGGGCGCCTGTAGTCCCAGCTACTTGGGAGGCAGAGGCAGGAGACTCGCTTGAGCCCAGGAATTGGAGGTTGCTGTGAGCTGTGATGCCAAAGCACTCTACCCAGGGTGACAGCTTGAGGCTCTGTCTCAAAAAAATAAAAAAGTTATCTGGATCTTTCATAACGCCAAGTAAACACATAAGAAATAAAATGACAAAATGTGAACAATGTGAATTAAAGGGTCAGATACATGAATATTTGTTACATTATTTTCTGTAATTTTCTGCTTTTTTTTTAAGCTTTAAAAAAAGGAGGAGAAAGAAAAGAGTGTTTCATTAAATGGGACTTGAGTGTAGAAAAAAAGAATTGAATTGACTACAAAGTAACTACCCTAAATTAGGATAATTTGCCAAGACCGGTACTGCTTAAAGGTAATTCTTATCCCCAGTGCAGGAAGAATATTACAGATGCCCATGCAATTCGGAAGTATGTACTTCTAAATAGAAGTTTGGTTTTGTGAGTCGAGGCTGATAATACACTGGAAGATGCCTGGAAAATCTAGGAACTATTTTTATAATTTGAGAAACCTGATTGATTGTAGGTAGCTTGTCAGTTGTTTTATGCAAAAATAAAAGTTCCACAGATTATAAGCTCCGCCTTGATAGGAAGGCCACAGAACAAATAAATTGTACTTTCTTTACTTAAGGAAACTTTAGAATTAGCTGCCTTCTGGGAGACCCTGCTGGCTTTCCATGTTTTATATGGAAATAAATGGAATTGTTATATTGCTTGGAAAGCCAGAGCAAGGCTTGTATAATCTTTTCTTAACATGCATGTGTAGCTTCCATTAATACATATCCCAAATAATATTCCATCATTGCTATTTTTATTGTATGGCTCTCAATTGGAATGTGGAAAAGTAGCCAGGAATGCTTTTTATTTTGGTTCAAAGTCCCGTTTACTTTATACCATTTTCCAGTTCCCCCCTTCTCCCAAAACTTCTGAATTATTTTCTAGCTCTAATTCTGATAGTTTTTTTATAAAGTCATCATCATATGTTAGTCAACCTCCATTTCAAATGTGTGATGTCCCAAACTCAAAAATATGTTCAAATGATTTTTTTTCCTTTCCTTTATAAGCAGGGTACAAGATGAATTTTCAACAGGCACTATAAGTATAGACCTAGATCTAGGATGTTCAGTGCATTTTTTTTTTTTTTTTGAGACAGAGCCTCATCATGTTGCCCTTGGTAGAGTGCTGTGGCATCACAGCTCACAGCAACCTCCATTTGTCGGGCTCAAGCGATTCTCTTGCTTCAGCCTCCCGAGTAACTGAGATTACAGGTGCCCGCCACAATGCCAAGCTATTTTTTGTTTGCAGTAACATTGTTGTTTAGCAGGCCCGAGCCAGGCTCAAACTTGCCAGCCTCGGTGTATGTGGCCGGCTCCTTACTCACTGAGCTATGGGAGCTGAGCCACGTATTTCTTTTTTTTTTAAGAGATAGGATCTCACTCTGTCACCCTGAGTGGAGTGTCATGGCATCATAGCTCACAGCAACCTCAAACTCTTGGGCTCAAGTGATCCTCCTACTTCAGCCTCCTGAGTAACTGAGACTACAGTTGCCTGCCACAATGCTCAGCTAGTGTTTGTTGGTTGGTTTGTTTTAGTAGAGATGGACATCTCACTCTTGTTCAGGCTGGTCTCAAACTCCTGAGCTCAAGCAATCCTCCCACGTCACTCTCCCAAAGTACTAGGATTAGAGGCATGAGACACCATGTCCAGCCCAGTGTGTGTAACTGTTTTCCTCTCCACCACTAACCATAATAACTGTTGCTTATACATGTGCATTAAAGTTTTCTTTCCTGCTAATCCTGAGATCAGGAGGAGACCAGGATTAGCAGGAAAGAAGTGTCTCTCTGAACGTGACACTCTCAATTAACCAGAATCTATACCCGAGAAGACACCTGTGTGCCCTTGCACGATATTATTCCAGAAAGCTTCACAATTAGGCTGATGACACATGGCCCTAGTCGCACCTGTCAAGATCATTTCTTCCGTGACAGTTTCCGGTAGTAGACTACCATCAGATGTCTAGAAATCAAAATTGGCTAAAATTTTGTGATTCTTAGATCACAAAATGAGAAGCGTATTTTGTTGTCAATAAAATTTCACTTATTTTTTCATCAGGAGCAGAGTAATTGTATGAATGGTGTGTTATTTATAATAAGACATGGAATAACTTACTATTATGTCTCAGACACTGTGCTAAGTGTCATACATGTATTTCCTTATTTTGTCTTTGCAACAGTTCTACCAAATAAGTACTAATTCTACAGATGAACACACTGAGGCGTACCAAGGTGAGGTAAGGGTATTCAAAGCCACGTACCATACCCTTAGCTGTTCATCACACTCACTGCTGAGCTGGAGGCTGCTCAGACACGCTCACAGGAGCCAACTATTGAATTTTCAGGAATTTTACAAGCCAGCCGTTGAACATGGCTATTATTAAAAATTACATTATATAAGGTCAAATGAGTCACATAAAAAAAGGTGGTAAAAATGAAACCCTCCAATTATGTACTCCATTTTGCTATTATATGCATACTGGCATAGGTTACTTGGCCTATCACGTCTTTATGGTGGAGTAGCCATATAACAGTATATTACTAAGCTTCCCTTCTCGACTGTCTGTTCAGAGACATCTCCCTGGTAGCTTGAAACGAACCACAGATGGGGAATTTACACCACAGAGGTTGGTGTATGCCACTAGTCAAGGTTTTGTTTTATTTTCTTGAGAGCCAGTTGTGAAACATTTCCCAGTGTCCTTGTTTTTATTTATTTGTTTTGGTATGCATTTGTAGTTAGTTATGCCTTCGTTAGAGTCTTCACTGATAACATAATTTTAAATGTGGCTTGAGATTTTGGTAGATGCCTCTAAATGAGGTGAGAAGAACAGTGAAAGCCTTATTTTTTTATCTAGCCAGACTGCAGGCTTAGCTAACAAAGCAGGCCCAATTTTAAGAACAGAAGTATTTTCTAGGTGACACATAGCAATGTAGAAAATGGGGCTCCTGGGCACAAGCCGATGATGATACGACCTTCGTGTAAGTATCTGAAATTTGGATTGTATTTATTGGAGCGAAAGTAGAGAATTTACAAAGTTAATAGTGTACATATCCATTTTTATACAGGCAGGATAATTTATTTTATGGTCTCCAACTGCTTGCAATGTCTGGGGCCACTCTTTATACCAGATAATTTTGTCAGTTTTTAAAGGAAAGTTGTGAGGTTGTGAAACAGGGCCACCCATGCTTTTTAAAAATGCTTTATTTTTCCACTCTCCACTCTACCTTCTGTCTTTGGATAATGCATTGAAAATGGTAGATGCCGACAAATAACTGAAATGCATCCAGTCATAAGATCCGTACCTCTTTATAAATGTCATATGTTTTCTTTCCTCCAAGTCTTACAGAATACGGAACTGAGTGGAAAATTTGCACGTTTCTGTTCTCATCCAGAACAAATCAAAATGTTTTGGTTCACCCTCCATATAAACCTTCTAGTGAATGACTTTGCACCTCCTGGAGATCAAAATGAGATAAAATTTTCCAGTTTATAAAATTATGTCATTCTTCATTCATTTATTCATTCATCCAACAAATTTTTGATGAGATATGATAATAATATAAGCATAATAACTACTATTCGTTGAGTTCTTACTATGTTCCAGGTTCTAACATATGCAGATTGTTTGCTCAATTTGAATAATTGCTTGCTCCTATTCAAAGCACACAACTTTATGAGGTATCTGCTAATATGATTCCCACTTAAAAGATGAAGAAACTATTGTTTAGAAAATTTACTTGTCCAGATGTGAACACAGATATTTGTTTCATAATTTTGAGCTTCCAGTTGCCTAGGACCCAGCTAGTGTATTTAACACGTGTGCTAGGAGCTATGTGGAATGTCAGAGAAACATGTAATATAGTTATGAATTTGAAGACCTTTCAGCTTCATTGGAAAAAAGACACACAGGAATTACATAAAATAGGTAGAGCATATATCCATTGAGCCACAAAAAATACCAGATATAAAAGGCATAAATGTAGGACTTATTTCCCATTAGTAATACTGGGTTTCCTTTAACCAGTGTAAAACATTCATATTATCTATCCTGGCAAAAGAGATTTGAGAATATTTGGAGAACATACTACAGATGTAATTAATATGGCTAAAAAGAAACTTGATAACATATATTATGTACACTAAGATTTTTGATAGTTTTTCCCACTATTTATTTACATTTGATAGTTTTATTCCACCATCACCAAGTCTCTGTCAACACTCAAGACAGTAACTGCTTTCCTGTGTACACCCCTATTACTTGAATAATTCCTTTGCTGCTTTTACAGCGTGCTAGAAATTTCTCTCAGTAGAGCAAAATTGATCTCTGTATTCCCTAAAGAAAAAAGAAAGTAATATTTTATAAAAGGAAATCAGTAAATGAGATCCAATAATCGCTCACAAATATTCTCTACCATCTTTTCTGTGACTAATACATACAAAATATAACTAATTAGCGTAGCTTAACAACATTGATCACACATTATATCACTTTTGTTTTCATGAATTAAGTTTATGTATTTTATATTATATAACCTAAAAGAGACACCAACATTAAAAGCACCAACTGAACAAAAATTTATGAAGAATTTAATTTCAACTTATTAAATGTAGAATATCAATGTCTTCATATAGTGATTAAGAAAATGCCATGAAGACTATGTTTAATAGTACGACCAAAATATTTCAGATTGCATATGAAGTCAGCACATTGTACCCCATGATTGCACCCAGTGTACACAATTATGATTTAATAAAATTATAAAAAAAGAATTTAATTTCACACCACTTTATATCACTGTATTCTCTTTATAAATGTTGTTATATATTATATTTCCTGTATGTCTGTTACAATGTGAAATGAAATGCAGTTTATACATTTCTCATGTAGGATTGCCAAATAATGTTTTAGTGCACTTTTTCTATAGTAAGGAGTCCAGGTATTTAAAGGGACTTTTTTACAGGTTAATTTTAACTATTTTATGGTCTTTCAAGCAATAGGGTTTAGTTATTTTTCGGGATATGTATTTGATTAATAGCCCATACAGTGCTTTGGTGCAAATTTATAAAACATAGCCTTTCCTCCAGATACTAATTCCATTTGTTTGGAAATTGTTTGAATACACTTCTTAAGAAATTTTTTCTCTGCTGAAATTTTGTATCATTTTATTCATTACAGGCATATTGTGTTTGAACATATTGAGCCTATGTGTATTATAATAGCTGCTTATAAATATTTACCTTATAATTCCAAAATTTTGGTCATCTTGGAGTTGACTTCTGTTGGCTGTCTTTCTCTGGAGAGAGGATCATGTTTTTGGGACTCTTGGTCAAACCATTTTGAATTATGTCCTGAACATTGTGAGAATTATGTCGTGGAGACTCTGGATTCAGTTATTACTCTAAAGAATATTAATGTTTTTGCTTGTGTAGGCAATCATTTTGTTTAGACTCAAATTAAAAACTGTCTCCCTTACATTGTTGGCAGCTCAGTTTACCATTCATGTCGCTTATTTCATTTATTTTTATTGACAAATTATAAATTTATATCTTCGTGAGGTACAAGGTAGTGTTTGCATATATGTATTCAATATCAAATGATTAAGTAAGTCAAGCTCATTAACATATATCCATTGCCCCCCCATACTTTTTTTTTGATGAGAATATTTGAAATGTAATCTTTTTTTGGGGGGGGGGGGAGACAGAGCCTCAAGCTTTCATCCTGGGTAGAGTACTATGGCATCACAGCTCACAGCAACCTCCAACTCCTGAGCTCAGGTGATTCTCCTGCTTCCGCCTCCCAAGTAGCTGGGACTACAGGCACCCACCACAAAGCCCGGCTATTTTTTGGTCCCAGCCATCATTGCAGCCTTTGGCAGGCCCAGGCTGGATTCGAACCCACCAGCACAGGTGTGTGTGGCTGATGCCCTAGCCACTTGAGCCACAGGCACTGAGCCTGAAATTTAATCTTAATAATTTTAAAATAGACATTACTAACTATAGTCGCCATGTTATGCAGCAGATCTCAATAACTTATTCCTTGTATTTCTAACTGGATCTTTGCACCCTTTGAAGAACATTTCCCATTCCCCTGCCTTCCCATCCTCTAGCAAACACCGTTCTACTCTCTGTGTCTCTGAGCTGAATTGTTTTATATTCCACACATAAGTGAGATCATGTAGTATTTGTCTTTCTGTGCTTGGCTTATTTCATGTCCTTATGATAAGAACACTTACCACAGTGTCCTCCAGGATTTCTATGTCGTCACATGTAACAGAATTTCCTTCATTTAAGGCTAAATTATATTCCATTGTGTATATGTGCCACTTTTCTTCCATTCATCCACTGATGTACACTTAGGTCTCGGCTATTGTGAACAGTGCGATGAACATGGGAGCGTTCATGCTGGAGTAGGCAATCCTTTTGTTTTGACATCTCTTTGACATACTGATTTCAAATCCTTTGGATACGTACCCAGAAGAGGGATTCCTGGATCGTTTGGTAGTTCTATTTTTAGTATTTTGAAGAACCTCCATGTGGTTTTCCATAAAGCTTTTAGTGTGTCTAGCAGTTGCATGCATCAAGGGTTAGAAACTTGAGCAGTGTTTATACACAAAACTTGGGTTCTGTTTCTCATGCTTTCTCCTTTGTGAAGTTCCCCACTTCACTCTCCAGTGGCTCTTTCCCTCTGGCTGCTCCAGCCACCCTCTGGGTAAAACCATGAAAACCTGATACTCAAACCATGCTTGTCCCTTATACCAAGTATTCATTCCCTTTCAAAATATTCCTACTTTTGTTTACTCTCCAAAGCCCCTAGGTAGTTGCTCTTTTGTTTTTTTGACCAGAATTTATAATTATTTGAAGGCGATTCTGTTAGGAGCTTACTCTTCCATACAACAAATGGAAAGATCTATACTTATTTTATAGAGCAAAACTGCCATTTGCCAGAAATACATTGCAAAAAATATATAAATCTATGAAGTATCTGATTCTGATTCTGACGGCTCCCTCTAGGGCTAGGCAGTGCAAAAATCTTTTTTTTTTTTTTTTTTTTTTGCAGTTTTTAGCCGGGGCTAGGTTTGAACCTCCAGCATATGGGGCCAGTGCACTTTTCCTTGAGCCACAGGTGCTGCCCTGCAAAAATCTTTCATGTGCAACAGCCTTGATGTAGGTTATGTAGATTATGTAGACTATGTAGATTTTGCCATAGCACCCAGTTACTTTAATGCAGTTGTACCATTAAACCAGTGAGTGACTGTTTTACATAAGATCTGGGGTGATTTTTTACATTTGTCCCTGGTCCTCACCTAAAGCACCCAGTCTGTTGAGAATTGGTCTTGTTCTCAAGTCACTACAAAGAGAGCTTTCTGAACATGCTTTGAGTAATCCATTGCAATGCTTAATGTAAAATTGCCAAGAAAGTCTAACTTACATTTAGCCCACTGCCTCAGTCACTGCCAAAATTTGCAAGGTAAATCCTATGCTGTTTATAAAACTATCATAATTTCCATTAGTTATGTAAAAACTATTTTGACTGTGAACCTTTGATGGCAAAGACTAGCCAGGTGCCTCTTACTACTTAACACAGATTCAGAACTTTCTTTCTTTCTTTCTTTTCTTTTTTTTTTATTAAGTCACAGCTATGTACATTAATGCGATCATGGGGCACAATGTGCTGGCTTCACATATAATCTGAAATATTTTCATCAAACTTCTCAACATAGCCTTCATGGCATTTTCTTAGTCACTGTATGAAGACATTCGTATTCTGCATTTAGTAAATTTCACCTGTACCCCTCTATGATGCACCACAGGTGTGATCCCACCAATTACCCTCCCTCTACCCATCTCCTCCCCTTCATGAACTTTCATCTAGTTTGAAAGGACCTTATCAAACTGATTGATCTTAGTTTTCCAACTTTCTTTACTGTTAACTTATGGACATGCCCCCTTCCTTATTCTGTCATAGATATACCACATCACTCTCTGTGCAGAACATTGTTACAAAATACCTCTAAATTTCTCTATTCTTTCTTATGTTCATTCCTCCCCAAACTAATTGTTAAAGATAATAGTGCTGCATTTCTTCTTGCTGTGCTCAATCAAACCCTTAGCTCTTTCTCTGCCAATATTATACCAAATTATTCCTGAAGAATCATGTATGCATGAAAATGTACCCTCTCTCACTTGGAAATGCAATGCTAATTAAACACAGATTCCCAGTCCTTTCTTAAAAGCTATCAGAACTCTTTGTCCACTTCAAGTATTATGAAACATTTAAGGAATGTTGATATTCAAATCAAGTACAGGGTCACACAGGTGTGCCAAAAAGATGATGATATTATTAATAAATAACTTGTAGAAGCTTCTTGTGGATCTTGGTTGTCAGGAAGTCTTTAATTGGCTATAATGCCCATATTGCCTCTTGGTTAATACACATGAAGTATAAAACTAATTTTTTTATTTTTTGCAGTTTTTGGCCAGCGCTGGGTTTGAACCCCCCACCTCCGGCATATGGAGCCGGCACCCTACTCCTTTGAGCCAGAGGAGTCACCCATAAAAACCAATTTTAATCAAAATTAACTCAAGAGGGGAATAAATAAGAAAATATCATAGGATTAGTAAGTTCTATTAACTGGATATTCACACACATCATAAAGCAAGGGTTTATGAGTGATCAGGCTAAAAAGTTTTCAGGTGGAGGAGGGTCAATTCTAAGAAAAAACATTTGGAATTTGATGGGATGTGGAAATGAGCATGCCAGTATGTTAACAGCTATTTGAAATGACTTCCAGAAAGAGATAGAAACATGTTTCTCTCTTACTATGTCTATTTTCCACTGTTCAATCTATGTCCATTTTGTGCCCCTTTCTTTATGTAATAGCTAGGAAGTCTTCACTCCGCCTGTAGGACTAAGTACCAATAGCAATGTTAACAAGAATTGACAATCATCGTCTCTTAAGTGTGTACTGTGTACATACCCTGTGCTCATTTATGTGGCCAGACTGTTGGAGTTACCATAATTTTCATCTTTCAGAGGAAAACACTAACGCTTGCAGGCATTCTGTAGTTTATTCAAGGTCACACTGATAGAAATGGCAGAACAGGGATTATATCCTACCCATCTAACTCTCAAACTTGAACTTATAACCACAGCATGCCACTGTGCTTTTGGGAGCAAATAATCTTACCTAATAAGACCATTCCCATGAGCACTTTCTACAAAGGTTCAAGTCAAACATATGAAAAACATCTTTGAAAGCTAGTGAGTGCTATATAGCGATGTGAAGTATGGTTCTTTTTAGTTTGCTTGTTTTTCTTTGTTTTTTCGCCTTTGTCTCATCACACTTGGTAAATAGATGAGTCACCCTGAAAATGTGCACTTCTCTTCAGTTTATTCAACTATACATCTATAGTATAATGAAACGTGTTCTTACTGAAGCCAGTATAAAGCAGTAGCATTACAGTAAACCACTGTAAATCAAACTCTGCGTATCAATCCATATTTGTGTTAACCTGACTTTCTGTTCTGGCTAATGACCGTTCAAAACATGGGAATGAACTCACAAACCTCACTCAAGTCTTCACCTTCAAGTGTTGCATAAAGGCTAATTTATACTCGTGTAAATATAAAGCCCTCCATAAAACTCCTGCAAAGTACCTAATTAGAAAAAGTAAAACAAATTGTAATCAATCCTATAGAAATGGCATCCCTAACCTTTCCCCTAAATTACATGACGGTTGTGACATTTAATAGCCATTGACACAGCTAAATATAAAGAGATTATTTTGTGCCTGTTCCCCGGGCTTTTGCTGACTGACACAACAATTAAGGAAACAAGTTTCCTTTGTAAATTACAGCTCCATGCAGCTTTGAGTAAGCAGAAAGTGTACGTTAGAAATATTTTTAGCTTGACATGAAACTTTCCAAAGGCTCCTAATTAAGCATTTAAGTCCAAGAAACTATAATTGCTACTGCCAAAATAACTGGAAAATCATACCTTTGGTGGCATCAATCTTAAACTAAAACTATTGTTTGAAAAACCTTGTGGAAAGTCTTTATTATTCTTTAACATCTTCTTAAATGAAAGGGTACTTCTAATGTCCACTTCATGAGACGCTCAGGTGCACTGTTTATGCGCAGAGTTAAATACAGTGCTTATATAAACAAATACACGTGAAAAGAATGACTGTAAGCACTGATTGCTTGTGAGTTGAAAATACGTCTCCAGAATCTTGTTCTAATGAACATCCAGGCAGAGTGTCACCAACCGGTGGGGCAGCTGTGTATTCTCTTTATGAAATTCAGCTATCAGAAACACCAGAAGAGGTCTTCTGAGAACACCCTCTCACTTGTAACTTGATCCAAAACTATTTAATCTCCATGGATGTGTCACATTTCCGAAAGAACAGTAACAGAGTTTAATGCAGACTATTTCCATACCGCTCGGACCTCAAATATTGCTATGTGAAAGTAGCATGCTTTTTACGCTTCAAATGCTAAAAGCTTTCAGATTAAAACATAGGTTGCTTTAATGCGGATGTTCAGAGCTAATAGCTCATATGAATTTAAAATAAGTTATCTAGTGACTGTTGTCATAAGTCATGTTACAGTGCCCATTGCAGTTACCTAGATAAATCTTCTGCGAATGTGTTTAGAGGATTTAATAGTCACGCAATTTTAAATAAATTTTATTTAAAATTATTTCACTGTTATTTTTATTTGTTTTTTTTTAATAATTTTATTGAATCATAATTCTGTACATTGGTGCAATCATAGGGCATGATTCATATACATTCAGAAATGTTTTCATCGTACTGTTACAGATAGCCTTCATGGCATTTTCTTGATCTCTATATAAAGACATTGATACTCTACATTTAATAAGTTTCCCCAGTACCCTGCTAAGATGCAGTGTAGGTGTGCTCCCACCAATTGCCCTTCCTCCACCCATACTCCCCCCTCCCCCTCCCCTTCCTTTCCCCTTATTTTTATGATTCAGTTGAATCCCAAATCAGGAGTTTTGGCAGCACAGTGGGTGGCACACAGTAGGCTGGCAGTGACATTTGCAGATTCTTACTATGGGCCCTAGGCAGTGCCTGCCATTAACTCTCTAAATCCCCCAATGCTGACATGGTAGCCATTCTACTCAGATGAGGAGAATAAAGGTCACAAAGATTAGGTGGCCTGTCCAGCAGGACACAGTACGAAGTGTCATAAATTGGATTTGTACTCATCCAGCCCCTCTGTTAATAGTAACATCAACATTATGTTAATGGATGAATCTTTGTTAAATGAACAAATGAATGAATACTACTACAGTTTGGAGAAAAAACATTCAACTACAATAGAAATGGTGTAAAACAAGGAGACTTACTTTTAAACAAATACATCACATTGGTTTTATATATGTATACAATGTCAAAATAGGTTCCTTGGTACACTTTTATCTTTTTATACTAATGTCATCACCATTTGTCAAAACAGTTGTGGGGATATCTTTAAGAACTGACTTTAGAACCAATTTATAAGCTGTAATCTTATATAACTTAGCCAATGGCTTTATAGGCCCATCACTTAAAAAAAATTTTTTTTTTAATTTCAGATTAATATGAGAGTACAAACAACTAAATCACAATATTTGAATTTGTTAAGTAGAGTCCCCTTGTAGTCATGTCCTGCACTCCCAAAGGTGTGCCATACACCCCTACATTGTGCCCATTAAGTGAGAGCACTCCAATCCCATCCCTCCCCTGCACTCCCCCTCCCCTCAACTTGAATTGAAATGAGTTTTTCTCCTATGTGGATGTGAATTAGATCATCTACTGGCTTCATAGTAGTATTGAGTACATTGAATATTTGCTTTTCCATTCTTGTGATACTTTACTGTTATATTAGCCAGGATGGAGTTATTTCAACTCCATCCTGGCTAATATAAAAGATGTAAAGTCACTATCTCTTTTATGGTTTAATAGTATTCCATGGTATGCATAGACCACGGTTTGTTAATCCATTCCTGAGTTGAT
>CAUYON010145046.1:0-13237 GCA_963573935.1 Arctocebus calabarensis
TCACAGCAACCTCCAGCTCTTGGGCTTAAGCGATTCTCTTGCCTCAGCCTCCCTAGTAGCTGGGACTACAGGCGCCCGCCACAGCGCCCGGCTATTTTTTTGTTTTGCAGTTCGGCCGAGGCAGGGCTTGAACCCGCCACCTTCGGTATATGGGGCCGCCGCCCTACTCGCTGAGCAACAGGAGCCGCCCCTAGGCTATGTTTGATTGGCTTCTGGAAGAATCTAAATTTCAAATCTATTTTATTATTTTATCTTATTTTTTTGAGACAGAGCCTCAAGCTGTCACCCTGGATAGAGTGTCGTGGCATCACAGCTCATAGCAACCTCCAATTCCTGGGCTCAAGCGAGACTCTTGCCTTCGCCTCCCAAGTATCTGGGACTACAGGCACCCGCCACAACGCCAGGCCATTTTTTGGTTGCAGCCGTCATTGTTGTTTGGCGGGCCGGGCTGGATTCGAACCCACCAGCTCAGGTGTACGTGGCTGGCGCTTTAGCCCGTTGAGCCACAGGCGCTGAGCCTGAATTTCAAATCTAAAATCCAATAATACCTTGAAACTGATAGGTTACAACCTATAATGCAAAGTTTATCATTTCCAAGGCCAAAACTATGCTTTGGGAGAATCACACTCACAGAATGAGGGCTCAAAAAAAGAAACAAGGTCCCTAGAGTGTGAGGCAGGAGACCTGGATTCCTATCCCTCCCTGGGCCTGCTTGCCTATCTGTTAAATAGGATGGTGGTGGCTGGACTAGCGACTCTAAGATGCAATTGATTCCCAAACCGATGCTACAATTTGGATGGCTGGGAGCTGCGGGTAGGCTGGCCTTAAAGTGCTCCTTCCACTTCACAGATTTGCACCAGGAAAGGCCAGCAGCCCATCTGGAGAGCTGGTGTGGAGGTTAGACGACAGGATAGGAGCAGGGGAGCAGGGATTTGGCTAGGTCAAAGTGCAGGGAATGGGATGCCTTGACCCTCCCGCCCCCCAGAAGAACACTGGGGTAGAACCCCCGGCAAGGAAGCACGGGAGGGCCGGAGAGTTGGGCAGTACTGGATTAAGAGGCAGAGGCCTGCATTCCCACCAAATGCCCTCTCTGAGGCGCTGAGATCCCCAGCAGGTCACCGCCGCTCCCTGGGTCCGACCCCATCTGTGTCACGTGGGTAGGTAAACACTGGCGCTAGCAGAAGGCGGAGACAGCCGGAGGCAGTAGCTCCCACTCCGGGGTCCCAGGGAGGGCACGCCCACCAGCTCGCCAGCCTTGTTACGGCCCCACCTAAAGGCGCCTGCCACAAGTCCTGAACCAAAGGTTGCCAGAAGCAACTCTTCTGCATGGTTTTCCCTCGCTAGGAACAACTTCCGATCCCCTCTAGGAAGCTAGGAGGCCTGTGCGTCTCGGTGGTCTGTTTGGCTGAGATCGGCTCCCCGGGAGGATACGTGAAGCCCTGGGACCAAGAAAACCCTCCCCTTTTCCAAGTCGCCCGGAAGGCGGTGTTTCGTGGCCATCCCCGACCCTCCTCGAGCTCCTAACAGGGCTTGGTTTACTTGGTTAGCAGGAAGATATCTGAGAGGAATTAAAAGGCAAAGGAATGAATGGGGGTCAGAGCAAGCCTAAGCAAGCAATAGAAAGGAGGAGGGAAGATCTCTCTGTTCTCCTAGTTAACGCTTGGCCCCTATCCCAGGGTGTAATGACTTGAACCCTAGGCCTAACTTACCCTCTTCAGCCAGTAAAATGTTGCCCAGCTAGCCAGAGAATTGCCAGCCTCAAGATCCTCATCTGCATACTAATGATCCTGTCTTAAGAGGCACTGGGAGGTAATAGCCAACCAGCAGCTATCAGTGATGTCTGAATCTCATTTCCTCAAGCCCCTCAATATGCCCAGCCATGAGTAGCAACTTCCTACAACCCAGGCTAGCTGGTCAGTTTCCTTCCCTCCTTAAAAGCCTCAGCCACTTACGCCTGAGCTGGTAGGTTCGAATCCAGCCCGGGCCCACCAAACAACAATGACGGCTGCAACCAAAAAATGGCCTGGCGTTGTGGCGGGCGCCTGTAGTCCCAGCTACTTGGGAGGTGGAGGAGGTTGCTGTGAGCTGTGATGCTACGGCACTCTATCTGGGGTAACAGCTTGAGGCTCTGTCTCAAAAAAAAAAAAAAAAAAAACCTAGCCAAGCCTAGTCAGTGCCTGGGACTCAATTATCAACCAGGGAGACAGGTCATCAGGTCACATAGGGCTTACAGTACAGTGGGGGAGGCCAGTAAGTATACAATGTTAATGTAGTGTGACAAATAAGGGTTGTGACCAGGATATAGCAGGCCATCACAGTTGCACAAAGGAAGGGGGTACCTAATTGAGATGTGAAGCAGAAAATAAATTACTGGAGAAATGGCTTCTCAGCTAAGTTTTAAAGGATAAGTAGAAGTTTTCTAGGCAAAAGTGATACAGGGTTCCCCGTTCAGGGTTGGACAGGGACCCCCTATTTTCTAGGCCTGGGTGAGCTCAGAGATCAGTCTCATCACAGACCCCCATCTCTGAGCACCAACAGGTTCTTTGCAGCCTGCATTCTCTGGGCCCCAAACAAGGTCATGAAAAAAGCAACCTGAGTGGTCTCTTATCTGGGCTGCTCCTCCCAGCAGTAGGGAACACATACCCTACTGCCTCACCCATACATATATGTTACATACATAGTGCTACATTCCTCTGCACTAGCCAGTATTAAAATTATTTTCTGGGTGGTACTCATAGCTCAGTGGATAAGGCGCTGGCCACATACACCCAGACTGGTGGGTTCGAACCCAGTCCAGCTAAAACAATGACAACTAAAAAATAGCCGGGCGTTGTGGCAGGCACCTGTAGTCCCAGCAACTTGGGAGGCTGAGGCAAAGAGAATTGCTTGAGCCCAAGAGTTTGAGGTTGCTGTGAGCTGTGATGCCAACTCTACCAAGGGCAACACAGTGAGACTTCGTCTCAAAAAAAAACTTTACTTTCTGACCCCAGGCCCCTGGCCAGTAGTGATGCATTCCATCTTCCCCAAACCCAAGCAGTATATAAACCCCTAGACAGAAGGCCCACATGGATTCCATGTTCCATTGCTAGAGGTTCTGTTCCCCCTCTTTTGCTTAGCAATCTTTGCATCAATAAATTCTGCCCTTTCACTTATTCGCAATGTCTGCGGACTCATTCTTTTTTTTTTTTTTTGAGACAGAGCCTCAAGCTGTCACCCTGGATAGAGTGCTGTGGCATCACAGCTCACAGCAACCTCCAATTCCTGGGCTCAAGTGAGTCTCCTGCCTCTGCCTCCCAAGTAACTGGGACTTACAGGGGCCTGCCACAATGCTCAGCCATTTTTTGGTTGCAGCCATCATTGTTGTTGCCTGGCCTGGATTCAAACCTACCAGCTCTGGTGTACATGGCTGGTGCCTTAGCCACTTGAGCCACAGGCTCTGAGCCTGTGGACTCATTCTTGAACCTCAAGATCAAGCACTTGGCAGAAAGAGAAATTCTATCTACTATAGGAATGTCTCTCTATTCTCCTAGTTAGGGCTTGGGCCCCATCCACTCCCATTCAATCACAGTGGCTGAGGTTTGGGACTAATGTCACAGCAAGGATCACACCCTGGTGTGTGTAGGGCCCTATCTTTTTTTAGGGTTTATATAAGTGTTCTGGCTGTTAAAAAAGGACTGTCCAGATAGATGACATCAAAGGGTCTGAGCAGTTTGGGGGCAGAGACTCTCCAGGCCTAACTGTGTTCCTCTCTTTGTTGTTAAATCTTTAAGATCCCTAGGAACATGGTTCTCATATCTGTCCCCACTCTAGGCAGGGCTTAACAAGGAAGGGGACAATGGTAAGGCAGAGCGGCATAGTAAGTACTATAGATATTTTCTGTTGTTGCATACATATGGGCTAAACTTGGCAGGCCTTAACAAGGATGAAGGGAATGAAGTGGGAGTAAACCAGGGCATTAAACACAATCGTAGAAAACACCTATAATACTTATGATGTGCCAGGTACCATTCTAAGTGCTTTGTGTATTTTATTTCATCCAATCCTCATAAACTCTACAACTTAAGTATACTATTATCCCCATTTTACAGATAAGAAAGCTATAGCACAGAGAGCTAAATAATTTGCTCATGGTGTGACACTCAGGGTTCTACTTTGGGACCCTGAGTAAATAATAGTACCTTTTACCATGAACATGAGTAAAGCTTTAGGATTGTGAGGAGTGAGTTTTACTTCAGATATGTAGAACTTGGGTTCCTTATCTGTTACCTCTCCTACCAAAGTTTATATGATGGTTTCCAAGAAAGGGTAGAGTACAGAATTCCTGAAGGGATTCTGGGGTTGTCTTTGGCCCAAATGTAGGTGCCCCAACATGTTATATGGCAGGCTTCATGGAGGATGTCTTACTTACTGGGGCCTGATCCAGTTGTGGTAGATTAGCCCCACAGCGCTGACCACAGAAGCACTTCTTTTTTTTTTTGGAGACAGAGTCTCACTTTATCGCCCTCGGTAGAGTGCTGTGGCGTCACACAGCTCACAGCAACCTCCAACTCCTAGGCTTAGGCGATTCTCTCGCCTCAGCCTCCCGAGTAGCTGGGACTACAGGCGCCTCACAACGCCTGGCTGTTTTTTTGTTTTTGCAGTTTGGCCAAGACTGGGTTTGAACCTGCCACCTTCAGTATATGGGGCCGGCGCCCTACTCGATGAGCCACAGGCACCGCCCCACAGAAGCACTTCTGAAGTCTAGACACACTGCCAAGATGGGCCTGGCTCCTTTTTTTGAGACAGAGTCTTAAGCTGTCACCCTGGGTACAGTGCTGTGCTGTCATTGCTCACAGCAATCTCCAACTCTTTTATTTTTTTATTTTTTATTTTTTTTTTGTAGAGACAAAGTCTCACTTTATCACCCTGGGTAGAGTGCCATGGCGTCACATTGCTCACAGCAACCTCCAGCTCTTGGGCTTAAGCGATTCTCTTGCCTCAGCCTCCCTAGTAGCTGGGACTACAGGCGCCCGCCACAGCGCCTGGCTATTTTTTTGTTTTGCAGTTCGGCAAAGGCCAGGCTTGAACCCGCCACCTTCCGTATATGGGGCCGGTGCCCTACTGGCTGAGCCACAGGAGCCGCCCCAGGCTTATTTTTTTTAAATAAATTTGGCTATGCCTGGCAGGCATGGTGGCTTACATCTGTAATCCTAGCACTCTGGGAGGCCGAGGTGGATTGCTTGAGCTCACAGGTTCGAGACCAGCCTAAGCCAGATTGAGACCTCATCTCTAAAAAAATAGCTGGGTGTGGTGACAGGCGCCTGTAGTCCCAGCTACAAGAGAGGCTGAGGCAAGAGAATTACTTGAGCCAAGGGTTAGCGGTTGCTGTGAGCTGTGATGCCACAGCACTCTACCAAGGGTGACAGGTGAGATTCTTGTCTCCAAAAAAACATAATAAATAAATAAATTTAGCTGCTGTTGGGCGGCACCTGTGGCTCAGTGAGTAGGGCACCAGCCCCATATACCGCAGGTGGCGGGTTCAAACCCGGCCTCAGATGAACTGCAAAACAAAAAAACAGCCAGGTGTTGTAGTGGGTGCCTGTAGTCCCAACTACTCGGGAGGCTGAGGCAAGAGAATCGCCTAAGCCCAGGAATTGGAGGTTGCTGTGAGCTGTGTGATGCCACGGCACTCTACTGAGGGTGATAAAGTGAGAGTCTGTCTGTACAAAAAAAAAAATTTAGCTGCTGTTAATGGTTTTCATTCTTCTTTGCTTCTAAGACTATGTACCTGGTAACTTTGTATCCCCCGTTTAGTTCATGCCTGTTGGAAAAGCATTTGGACAAATTGGTGTTTAGCTTAAGAATAAAAAGTTTCTGGGGTAGCGCCTGTGGCTCAAAGGGGTAGGGCACAGGCCCCATATGCCAGAGATAGTGGTTCAAACCCAGCCCTGGCCAAAAACAGCAAAAAAAAAAAAAAGAATAAAAAGATTCTGGCTTGGCACCTGTAGCTCCGTGGCTAGGGCGCCAGCCACGTCCACCAGAGCTGTCAGGTTCCAATCCAACCCGGGCCATCTACAACCAAAAAATAGCCAGACATTGTGACCGGCGCCTGTAGTCTGAGCTACTTGGCAGGCTGAGAGAAGAGAATCACTTAAGCCCAACGGTTTGAGTTTGCTGTGACCTGTGACGCCACAGCACTCTACCAAGGGCAGCATAGGGAGACTCTGTCTTTAAAAAAATAATAAAAAATAAAAAGATTCTGGGAGAATATCTAGTGCTTGAGCTTCAAGGTAAGGTTTTGGTCTTTTTTTTTTTGGCCAGGGCTGAGTTTGAACCCGCCACCCCCGGCATGTGGGACTGGCGCCCTACTCCTTCGAGCCACAGGTGCTGCCCGGTTTTGGTCTTTTATTTATTTATTTGTTTGTTTGTTTTTGAGATAGAGCCTCAAGCTGTCACCCTGGTTAGAGTGCTGTGGCTTCACAGCTCACAGCAACCTCCAATTCCTGGGCTCAAGCGAGGAGTCTCCTGCCTCCGCCTCCCAAGTAGTTGGGACTACAGGTGCCCGCCACAACGCCCGGACATTTTTTGGTTGTAGCCGTCATTGTGGTTTGGTGGGCCTGGGCTGGATTCGAACCTGCCAGCTCAGGTGTACATGGCTAGCGCCTTAGCCCGTTGAGCCACTTTTATTTATTGATTGATTTTTGAGACAGAGTCTCAAGCTGTCACCCTGTGTAGAGTGCTGTGGTATCACAGCTTACAGCAACCTCAAACTCCTGGGCTCAAGCAATTCTCTTGCCTCAGCCTCCAGAGTAGCTGGGACTATAGGCGCCCGCCAGAATGCCCAGCTAGTTTTTCTATTTTTAGTAGAAACAGGATCTCACTTTTGTTTAGGCTGGGTTTGAATTTCTCAGAGCTCAGCCTCCCAGAGAGCTGGGATCACATGCATGAGCCACTGCACCCTCCTCCCTCCACAGTCACAAGGTGACTGATTCAATACGTATTTCACTTAAAACAACAACAAAGTTCATCAGTGACTTCTACCTGCTATTTCTACCAAAACTGCTACCCAGTTCTCTTCCCTCCCTTTCTGATAGTTTTTTTTTTTTTTTTTTTTGAGACAGAGTCTCAAGCTGTCACCCTCAGAGTGCTGTTGCATCACAGCTTACAGCAACCTCATACTCTTGGGCTTAAGCGATTCTCTTGCCTTAGCCTCCCAAGTAGCTGGGACTACAGGTGCCCGCCACAACACCCAGGGGTTTTTTTGTTGTTGCACTTGTCATTTTTGTTTAGTTTGCCCGGCCGGTTCAAATCTGCCAGCCTGGGTGTTTTGTGGCCAGTGCCCAATGCACTGAGCTATGGGTGCTGCCCCCTTCCTGATAGTTTTGTGTTCTGCTCTTAGGGCTAGCCCCTCTCTGTATACAGGACCTTCACTCCTGCAATGATTCCCTCTCTGAAAATTATTCCTGTGTCCCTTTCCACTGGATTTTTCTAGTGTTATGTAATGTTGTTATATTGCCAGTCTTAAAAGCAAGAGAGAAAACAATTATGCTAGGGTGGCGCCTGTGGCTCAGTGAGTAGGGCACCAACACCATATACCGAGGGTGGCGGGTTCAAACCCGGCCCTGGCGGAACTGCATCGAAAAAAATAGCCAGGTGTTGTGGCGGGCGCCTGTAGCCCCAGTTACTCGGGAGGCTGAGGCAAGAGAATCGCCTAAGCCCAGGAGTTAGAGGTTGCTGTGAGCTGTGTGACTCCATGGCACTCGAGTGCTATAAAGTGAGACTCTGTCTCTACAAAAAAAAAGAAAACAATGATGCTAATAGCCCCACATCTCCTGTTAACTAACGACCCATTTTAACCTTTGTGGAAAAACTCCTCAAAAGGATTGTCTATTCTTGTCTCTCTTTGTCTCCAGCACTGAACTGCCTTTGTATTACTCAATTTGATTAAAGTCTTGGCCATTATCTTTCCCTGCTAGCATTTAACATGAATGATCATTTTTTCTTAAAATGTTCTTCCATTTACCCTCCAGAGTACCAAGTGCACTTGCTGTGGAATATGCTCCAACAACAGACTATTTATTCTGTATCTCTTTTCCTGACTCTGCTCCTTCCTCCTATGCTACGGCTTCAATGGTTGATATCATCTACAGTCCCCTCCCACTCCCCCCCCCCCCGGGGGCTTAAACCCTTTTCTACTCTGATGACTCCCACCTTACATCAGCAGCCCAGCCTTTGAGTGCAAACAAGCACATTCCCTGGCCGTGCACATGTCCGGCCTGTGCTGCGTGTCTAATGGGCCCGTCACACTTGACAATGACTCATACTCCCTCCTAGCCATGAATAGCCATGAACTACTCTTTTCTTGTCTTCGTTTTTATGGTAAATATGAATTTTATTTATCATAAAATTTCATTTTATGAAAATTCCAGCTTTCAGTTGCTTAGGCCAAAAAATATATATATATATTTTTTAAGAGACAGAGTCTCACTTTATCACCCTTGGTAGAGTGCCGTAGAGTCACAGCTCACAGCAACCTCCAACTCCTGGGCTTAGGCGATTCTCTTGCCTCAGCCCCCTGAGTAGCTGGGACTACAGGCGCCTGCCACAATGCCCGGCTATTTTTTTTTTTTTTTTGATGCAGTTTGAACCTGCCACCCTCGATATTTGGGGCCAGTGCCCTACTTGCTGAGCCACAGGTGCCACCCATTTTTTTTTTTTTTTGAGATGGAGTCTCAAGCTGTCGTCCTGGGTAGGGCGTCATAGCCACAGCAATCTCCAACTCTTACTTCAGCAACCTCCAGTTGCTTAGGTGAGTCTCTCCTGTCGCCTCCCAAGTTGCTGGGAGTACAGGCGCCCGCCACAATGCCCAGCTATATTTTGTAGTTGTCATTGTTGTTTGGCAGGCCAGGGCTGGATTTGAACCTAGCAGCTCTGGTGTATGTGGCTGGCGCCCTAGCTGCTGAGCTACAAGCGCTGAGCCTCTTTTTATTTATTTATTTATTTTAGCCTCAAGCTGTCACCCTGCATAGAGTGCTGTGGCATCACAGCTCACAGCAACCTCCAATTCTGGGCTCAAGCGAGTCCCCTGCCTCTGCCTCCCAAGTAGCTGGGACTACAGGTGCCCGCCACAATGCCTGGCCATTTTTTGGTTGCAACCGACATTGTTGTTTGGCAGGCCCGGGCTGGATTCGAACCCACCAGCTCAGGTGTACGTGGCTGGTGCCTTAGCCCGTTGAGTCACAGGGTTGGAGCCTCTTTTTTTTTTTTTTTTTAGGGACACTCTGTCACCCTAGTAGAGTGCCATGGTATCATCATAGCTCACAGCAACCTCCGACTCCTGAGCTCAAGCCAAGCCTCCTGCCTTAGCCTTTCAAGTAGCTGGGACTATAGGTACCTGCCACCATGCCTGGCTAGTTTTTCCTATTTTTAGTAGAAATGGGGCCTCACTCTTGCTGGGGCTGGTCTACAACTTGTGAGTTGAAGGGATCTATCTGCCTCGGCCTCCCAGAGTGCTGGGATTCCTGAGCCATTGCACCAGGCCAGGCCAAAAATCTTGTAGTCATTTTTGACATTTTTTCCCCTTTTACACTCCAAAAACATTTTTTTTTTTGAGACAGAGCCTCAGGCTGTTGCCTTGAATAGATTGCAGTGGCATCACAGCTCACAGCAACCTCCAATTCCTGGGCTCAAGCGGTTCTCTTGCCTCCGCCTCCTAAGTAGCAGGGACCACAACGCCCGGCCATTTTTTGGTTGCAGCCGTCATTGTTGTCTGGTGGACCCGGGCTGGATTCAAACCCGCCAGCTCAGGTGTATGTGGCTGGCGCCTTAGCCACTTGAGCCACAGGCACCGAGCCTCCCAAAACAATTTGTCTGAAAATTCTGTCAGCCTGGCCTTCAAGATGTATTTAGCAGCCTACTCCTCCAGTGCTTCTTGCCTCATGTAGGCCACCATTGCTTTGGCCAAGACCATTGCCATGGCTTTCTACTTAATCTTCCCATTTCTACCTTTGCCCCTTTGTCCACAAAGCTGCTAGTTTCAGCCAAATTTGTCTTTCCTCTGCCTGAAGTCCTATAGTGGATTCCTATCATATATATATAATTTTTTTTTTTTTTGAGACAGTCTCACTTTCTTCCATTGGGTAGAGTGCTGTGGTGTTACAGCTCACAGCAACCTCAAGTGATTCTCTTGCCTCAGCCTCCTGAGTAGCTGGGACTACAGGTGCCTGCCACAATGTCCAGCTATTTTAGAGGTCTAGCTCTGGCTCAGGCTGGTCTCGAATTTGTGTGTTCAGGCCATCCACTTCACCTTGGCCTCCCAGAGAGCTAGGATTACAGGCATGAGCCACTGCACCCGGCCTCACCTTTTATTTTTCTTTGTACATTTGGTTATTTAACTGTCACCCACCTCCTGCTAAAATGTACACTTTTTCACAACTGTATTTTCAGTGCCTAAAATAGTGCTGGCACATAAAATATCTTTAATAAATATGTTTTGAATAAATGTCTTGAAACTTGGGTAGCGCCTGTGGCTCAAAGGAGTAGGGCGCTGACCCCATATACCGGAGGTGGCAGGTTCAAAACCCAGCCCCAGCCAAAAAACAAAAGAAAATAAAAATAAAAAATAAAATAAATGAATGTCTTGAAACTTTTTAAATCCAATCCAGTGTCTTTGACCTTTAAGCATATCATTCCTTCTCAGTAGGCCTACTTTAGTAAAATAGAGATGTTGAGTAGAAGTGCTTATTTATATTACTAAGTGATACTGACTAATTCTGGTAGGATACCTACTTACTTATCAGAGCACCAGGGGACGATTTGGCACTTTTGGGTCTTGGAGGTGTGAAAACAACTGCCCATAACTTCCAGATTCCAATGCTCCTCTAATTTTTAGATTCTGGCTGTTCTTTACCTTCTTGTATTTTTACTTTTTTTTTTTTTTTTGGGCACAGAGTCTCACTTTGTTTCCCTCTGTAGAGTACTGTTCCATCAGAGCTCACAGCAACCTCAAACTCTTGGGCTTAAGCAATTCTCTTGCGTCAGCTTCCGGAGTAGCTGGGACTTCAGGTGCCTGACACAAAACCTGGCTATTTTTAGAGACAAGGTTTCACACTGGCTCAGGCTGGTCTCCAATCTGTGAGCTCAGGCAATCCATCCACCTCGGCTTCCCAGAGTGCTAGGATTATAGGCATGAGCCACCGTGCCCTGCCTAGAAAAACTTTTTTTTTTTAGAGATAAGAGTCTCGGCTCAGCGCCTATGGCTGAAACAATGACGGCTGCAACCAAAAAATAGCCGGGCGTTGTGGCAGGCGCCTGTAGTCCCAGCTACTTGGGAGGGGGAGGCAGGAGACTCGCTTGAGCCCAGGAATTGGAGGTTGCTGTGAGCTGTGATGCTACAGCACTCTATCCAGGGTGACAGCTTGAGGCTCTGTCTCAAAAAAAAAAAAAAAAAAAAAAGAGGTAAGAGTCTCACTTTGTTGCCCGTGGTCGAGTGCTGTGAAATCACAATTCACAGCAACCTCCAGCTCTTGGGCTGAGGAGATTCTCTTGCCTCAGCCACCCGAGTAGCTGGGACTACAGTTGTCCGCCATAACGCCTGGCTATTTTTTGTTGCAGTTGGGCCGGGGCCAGGTTTGAACCCGCCACCCTCCGTATATGGGGCCGGCACCCTACTCACTGAGCCACAGGTGCCACCCCGAAAACATTTTTTGTTTTTTGAGACAGTTTTACTATGTTGCCCTCAGTAGAGTGCCGTTGTGTCATAGCTCACAGCAACCTCAAACTCCTGGGCTCAAGAGATTCTCTTGTCTCAGCTTCCCAAGTAGTACAGGCACCCACCACAAGGCCCTGCCACTTTTTGTTGCAACTGTCATTGTTGTTTAGCTGGCCTGGACCAGGTTTGAACCCACCACCCTCGGTGTATGTGGCTAGCACGTACTGTGCTTGCTATAGGCGCAGAGTCCAATTCAACATTTTGAATAGTTTCTAGTAGACGGGTACATCTCAGACCACAGGCTATCCAGATTTCTAAAATCAACAGCTGTCTCTGAAATAAAAGTGATTTCAAATAAAATGTGCAGAAAAATCACTGTGTGTAATTCAGACTTTATTGCTTATTAATTATGTCACTCCACACAATTTTAAGTAAACAGACATTAAGAAAATATACTGGGAGTGTTAAACAGTGATGGCAATATTGATGAGAGTGTTCAAGTGTTTTACATAAGGTAACTAGAGGCACCATTATTTATGGTCACCTCTAGAAATTTGTACATTTTATGTAAAAAGAGTAAAAAATAGTTCATTGGCATATAACTAGCATTATACTTTGAAAAGCAAGAGCCAAGATCAACCTGAACAATTTCAGAATCTTCAGAGCAAAACATTTTCTTTTATTAGCAGATTTATAAAAAAACAAAGAAAAAAAACCCCAGACAAATCAACACAATAAAAATTATGCATATACAATCCCATAACAAAAGCTGGTTATATTCCAGGGGTCCTGAATTGTTTTAACATGTTTTGCTCTATATTAATTCATAAAATAAAATTAAAATCCTCCACTGTAATTATACTTACTTTATAATTTCAATGATTTAACCAACTCAAAGTTAACTATTAAAATCCAGGGATACAACTCAAACTGTTCTTTTTTTTTTTTTTTTTTCAAACTGTTCTTATGCTAATGTAACTTTTTTTTTTTTGAGACAGAGTCTCAAGTTGTTGCCCTGGGTAGAGTGCCATGGAGTCACAGATCACAGCAACTTCCAACTCCTGGGCTTAACCTCCACCTCCGGCATATGGGGCTGGTGCCCTATTCACTGAGTCATAGGCAATGCCCCCAAAGCTAATTATTCTTTATTTTATTTTATTTATTATTATTATTTTTTTTTGAGATGGAGCCTCAAGCTGTCCCCCTGGATAGAGTGCCGTAGCATCACAGCTCACAGCAACCTCCAATTCCTGGGCTCAAGCGAGTCTCTTGCCTCTGCCTCCCAAGTAGCTGGGACTGCAGGTGCCGGCCACAACGCCTGGCCATTTTTTTTGGTTGCAGCCATCATTGTTGTTTGGCGGGTCTGGCCTGGATTCGAACTCACCAGCTCAGGTGTAAGTGGCTTTTGCCTTAGCCCGCTGAGCCACAGGAGCCGAGCCTGGAAGCCTAACTTTTAACAAAAAATTTTCACCATTTTCTGCCATCTTTCTGACTAATAACTCTTTAGCCACTGTTATTTAAATTAGAGTCAGAGGTCATGTCAAATAT
>CAUYON010145053.1:0-29041 GCA_963573935.1 Arctocebus calabarensis
ACTGCACTGATCTTAGTTGCTATCCAGACTCTGAATTCAACTTCTGACATCTCAGCCATTTGCTTATGCAAGGGATCTTGTGCTGTATCTACCTTGTTGTTCCTTGGGGGAGTTGATCTACTCTGATTATTCATATTGCCAGAATTTTTCTGTTAATTCTGCCTCATGATTATTTTTCACTGTTGCCTATGACCATCCTCAGAGATCAGACCTTAGCAGAATCACTCTGTTGTTACTAGATCTTTGTAGGGAGTGACCCTGTGTCTCTAATGATTTCTCAAACCCCGCAGGGGGGAGAGCTTAAATCCTCCTCAGCCTGCTTAGAAGACACTTTAAATTGCTAACTTGGGCTAAACAGAAGCTTTCCCAAGAAAGCGCTTGTGGTTGGGATCACTTCTTAAGTGGCTATCCACTTACCCAGTGTGCCAATACCAGGCTCACCCTATGCCCATGAGGGCTAAGGCTGCAAGGTGTCTCAGTCTCCACCTTTAGGCTGCTCAGTCACTAGATTACTCACTCCCACCCGATGTTTGTTCTGCGACCCTGAGGGTGGAGCTTGCCAGGGCAGTTCTCCCACAATGGCTTCACACAGTCCACAACCAAACACTGGTAGCTCTGTCTGGCTCGGTGGCTCAGTGGCTCAATCTGGGGCCCCAGACAACACTCAAAGACCCCTGCACTCTTGCCCAAGTTCTCCCAAGGCAGTTCAACTGAGTGCCAAGTCCAAAAGAAACCCAAACAGCTCATAGGCAAGGACTTTCCAGCCTGCAGTCCCACTGCTGCCCCACCCACAGCTGCCGACGGGATTAGACTGAATGAACACACACAACCACTTGCCCAATCTCCGCCACTTTTGCCTTCCTCAGGGTGTCCAAAAGTCTCACACTTTATCCCTGTGTCCCTAAAGGGAAGTTTCTGGGCAGATCCCGCCTGCTAGAGATGTCTGAAGTCCTCTCTCCACAGTCTCATGGTGCCCAGTTGCAAGGAAGCTGTTACTTGGCTGCTGTCTTGCTCCCGAAAGCCCTAGAACCTCACCTTAAAGCCAATAAATCTGAACTCTGTCTTATAAAGACACGTTTGATTCCAGCTCTACTGCTCCTGGGGCAGCAAGATCAACCCCTCTTCTTCTCTTCAACCTATACTTATTTTTCTCTCAGCAAATGTTGAGTTAGTATAGAAAAAAACTAATCCAAGTTGACTTTTTGTGTGTCCTTATTACTTAGAATAGTGTCCACCTGTTGGATTTTTTGAGAGGATATGGATCAGTGTAAGAGATATGTAAGGAAGACCCCTGGAGTCAGCAAGACCCACCTCTCCTCGGGCCAGACCTGTCCCTTGCCTTCGTTGCTCAGCCCCAGGGTCTCAGTGTATCCTCCTTCTCTCCTCAAGCACCTGAAACAGACCCTCAGGTGCTTTTCATTTGCAGCAGCCCCCCCCATCCACAGGGGATGCCTTCCAAGACCCCCAGTGGATGCTAAGACCTAGGATAGTTTCTAACTCTGAACATATATGTTCTTCCTATACACATATACCTATGATAAAGTCAAATTTATAAATTAGGCAAAGTAAGAGATTAACAGCAACACTAATAAAATAGAACAATAATAACAATATGCCAGCATCACCAGTTTTGTACTTTGGGGTCATTATTAAGTAAAATAAGAGTGACTTGAACAAAAGCACTGCAGTACTGCAACAGGTGACCTGATTACCAGATGGTTTACGTCCCACATGGGACAGGGTGGAAGAGCAGGAGAGTCCATCATGCCACGAAGAATGGAATGCAGTTTAAAATTACAAAGTTATTTTCTATTTAATATTTCTGAACTGCAGTTGACCATAGTTAACTGTAACCTTCAAAAACAAAATGGTGGGTGTGAGGAGACTGCTGTACAATTTCAGGTAACTTATTATTTCTCCAACCTACTCTAGTCAGAATCTTGTTTGTTTCCATGGCTTCATAGACTGTCCATCAAGGTCCTCAGTGACTTTCACTGGAGCAAATCAGTGGTCTGTTCTCATCTGGCTAGAATCTAAGCAGCATTGGGCACAGCTCACCAATTCTTTTTTTTTGTTGTTAATTTCTTTTTTTACAATTTTTTTTTGTGAGAAGACAGGGCCTCACTCTGCCTAGAGTGCTGTGATGTCATCATAGCTCACAGCAACTTCAAACTCCTGGACTCGAGTAATGCTCCTACCTCAACCTCCTGAGTAGCTGAGACTATAGGTTATGCCAGGAGGCCCAGTAATTTTTCTATTTTTTTGTAGAGGCAAGGTCTTGTAATGTTGTCCAGGTTGGTCTCAAACTCCTGGCCTTAAGTGATCTGCTCACCTTGAGCTCCCAAAGTGCTAGGATCACTGCACTTCACTCTCCCTCTTCTTTCTTGAACCATGTTCTTTTCTTTGGCTGGAAGATAGCTCATGGTCATCTTGTCTTCAGACCTTCCTGGATGGATCTCCTTCCCTGGCTTCTCTGCTGCTTGACCTCTCGAGCTTGACATTCCCCTGAGCTCAGTCCTGAGACCCCATTTCTCTGGCTACATCCTCTCTCTGGTTGGGTCGTGTAGTTCATTACCTGAAATCTCATCTCAACACTAACCATCCATAAAGATTTATTAGCAACTTTGTCCTGTCCACAAGCAGTAGGTTGGTATATCCAGCTCTATACTGGATTTCTCTGTTTGGATGTTTGATGGGCATTTCAACATTAATATGTCTCAAATGCACCCCCTTCTTCTCTCTCAAACCTGCTCCCCTGTGGACCACCCTTCCTTAGTATACGGCACTGCCTTTCATCAGCCACTTAAGCAGAAGTCTAGGCATTGCCCTTCATTCTTTTCTTTCACTTGGCTTCTACATTCCAACTATCAACAGTTCTTTCCTGCTGTGTCTTCAAAATTTCCCCCAATTCTGACTATTTCCTCTCACTTCCACCATGACCTGCCAACCTAAGGCCTCACCTGGGTAAGTACCCTGGGACTCCCGCAGTAGCCTCTCAGAGCTTCTCTTTCTTGCATTCATTCTCTGCATGGCAGCTGGAGAGGCCTTTTAAAAACCTAAATCACTTCATGTCATGTCTCTGCCAATCCAAAGAGACTGAGAGAATCACTTCAGCATTGAGAGAAGGCTCTCCATCGGACTTACTGAGAGGCAGGAAGAAGTTTTCTGTGAGCTGCCTTCCTGGTGATTTCAGTTTGATACTTGGACATGAGAAACTGGCAGCCTGTGAGGTGTGATGGCATCGCACAGCTAAGATACGTTGACGTGTGTCTATGCATGGAGGGGGCTTCATAAAGAAGACACTATTTTCAGTAGGCTTTGGGGGATGGTAGATTTTTAGTGTGACTCAGTGTACAGGGGAGAGAGTGGAAAGCTCCAGGGCAGTAGAGAACTTGGCCTGAACAGAGGCACGAGTGGTTTGGGGGATCCCTCTTTATTGAAGAGTAGTGGACAGTGTTGGAGCAGGAACCTGACGTGTAAGTGGGACAGGATGGTAGTGGGTGCTGAGGCTGAAGAGGCAGGTTAGGCTTCCTTTGGAAGATTTTAGATGGTGGGTTGGGTGTAAGAATATGGGTGATGAGAAGCTGTCTTTAGAAGATTATATTAGAACTGACTTTTCAGGGTCAGTTTTAACTCTCACTAGAATGCATTCTTTCTGTTTTCTGCCTGATAGTGGATGGATACATCCACAGTTGTTAGTGAGAAATGACCTTGACTCTCTGGGTGCTTTGACAACAGTTCCTAGAGGGAAGCCCACTCATAGAAAGCCTGAACCACACAGTGTGAAGAAATGCCCTCCATCCTTCCTGCTAGGCAGGCCCCAGGTACCTCTGGGCTAAGACAGTGGTTAGTGCTCTTAATTAAGAGGAAGACATAAGGTGTTTGGTTACTAAAGGAGCTAGCCCTCACGCATTCGTTCCTTAGGAGGGGGTGCAAATTTGTTATTTTAAGCAACCTTTTTCATTCTCTCTCTAGGATTAACCACAATGAACGGTTGGAGTTCCTGGGTGATGCTGTTGTTGAATTTCTGACCAGGTAATTAGGCTTTGTTATAATTCCCCAATAATTACATTTTATAGGTAACATACTTATTACATTACTTTCTTTGTAATTAGCTAAATAAAGCATTGAAGCCCCATGTATTTTGTCTCTTTTGTAGAGCTTAAAAGCCACATGTCTGTTGCTTTTGCCCTGACAACTTGCACTCACTGACGCTGTAATGAGCGAGATTACAAGATGAAAGGCTGGTGTCTCTGTCCTGTCAAGGATATGTTAAAGTTGCTTACAGCCACAGGAGATCAGCTTGTCTTGGTCTAGAACGCTTCAGAGCTTATATTCAATTTGTAAAGAAAGGGATGATATTTTAAAATGTCATTTCATCTTCTAGGATTTGTCTTTGATCCCTTTCTCACTCTGTCTGATCTCAAGGGAAGTAAAGCTTAAAAGTAATTTTAATGACCAGGTTTCTGTGTGTGTGTGTGTGTGTTTTCTCTCTCCAGAAGTTTTAGGATTCTTAATTTTGGGGTAGGGATAGGACAGTATGTTTTATATTTCTATACAGTTTCCCTTTTAAAGGGAGACCTCACATGGTTCTCCTGGAACTCTCTTGAGCTATTAATATTTTTATTCCCTTTAGGTCTTTTCACGAGAAGTATACCGTGAGGAGAAGAGGCTCTTCCCTAAGCCTCTAAATATGCTTAGTGCCCTGGTCAGCAGTAGGTCTTACAAATGGTGTGCGGTTGGAGAGTGCTGCGGGGGTGACCCAGCTGGCTGTCCATGTGGCCTTCCGCCAATTCCCACAATTTTCTCATCGGCTCCTCTAAGCTTCTCCTTAGGCAGAGGTGGTGTGAGTGCCACTCTCTGTTCTGTTCTGTCCCGTGTGTGCTAGGGAAGAATATGGTACCCTGTAGTGCTGCCCAGGGCTTCCCAGAGTCCATCAGGGGCCACCCACGACTCAATCCAAGGAAAGCCTTTGTTTCCAGCCCTGCCTGCAGAGCGCCACATGCGGCTGTTCTTAGCAGTGTGTCTGAATGCCTCTGCTCTCATCAGCTTTCAGAGAAATCTTTTAAGAGAAATGTATGTGAAAACGTGAGTGAATAATGAGTGCTTTTGGGGTTTTAGCACATTCAGATACACTGTGCTTACCACTTAACTTTCAAAGACTTAAGCAAACCCTTCAGTGTAATTGAGTGATATCTATTGCACAGACATATTTCTGTGACATAGAACCACAGCAGAATGTTGTGCTGTGTATTTATTGATGTGCTTCTTTTTTTTTTGTAGTGTCCATTTGTACTATTTGTTTCCTAGTCTGGAAGAAGGAGGGTTAGCGACCTATCGAACTGCCATCGTTCAGAATCAGCACCTTGCCATGCTAGCAAAGGTACACACAGAGCCTGAGGTTTTCGCAGTTTTGTCCCATGATCCTCTCCTTCAGTCCATGCATAATTCTGCACTTGAATAAGTGACTCTTTAGGATATACTAAGGGATAACATTTTATAGACCAGGTATAGACAGGTATTTTTTGTTTAGGTTTTAACGATTCAGCCTTATTACTTCTGTTACCTTTGTGAGTTTCACTAGCAGCTAATGAACTCCGCAGTGAGGTAACTTGAGAACAGATGAAGAAAAATTTGACAGATGTGCATGAACAGAGTTGAACATTTGAGGAAAAGGAACGTGGGAACAAAGCTAAAGAAGTGAAATATTCTGCATTTTCCCTTTGTGTAATATTTCTGTAGTACATTTGTTTTCAATTTACATTAACAAGCAAAAATCATAGCTTTGAACAGAATATTCCAGACCATTTACCTCCACATGGGATACGTTACAGATCTTTGAGAATCTGTAAAATCACAAATCCCATTAATTAAGATTTAAGGCTTAGGCTGTCCAGCTAGCCTTACTGACTTAGCTGAATGACTAATAGAACTTTTTCTTCAATTCAGTTCATGCTGGGCATTCTACTGACATAATCTGGTTTGGTGTTTCCATCTTTGTGCAATGTCTCTCCATGGTGAATGTTAGCAGATAAGAACTTGCACGCTTTTGCTGGTTCAACAGGGCTCCAGTTCACACCCCGCCTCCCCTCGGGCAGGGTAGCCGTGTGCAAACTGACATTGTTGTTCTCTTCTCCAAGCCTCTGCTTTCTTATCTGTAAGATGGAAATGATATTAGCACCTGCCACACAGCCTGCTTGTGAGAATTAAATGAGATTATCAGTTTTAATGATTCCATTTATAAAGTGGCTGCTATAATGCTTCTTCATAGTAATCACACCACTACGTTAATAATTTTGTAGAAGCTAAGTATTTTTATTGCTGTTTCCCTTGTTCTTTTGATAAATATTCACATTTTTATAGCCATTTGGGTTTATTTAATACTATGTATACTCATAGTTCTTAAATTTCCAAATACTGAGGATCACTGGAAAAGGTTTTGTGGGTTTTTCTTGAATATTGCCTTACATAATTTCTATTCTTTTTCTTCATTTTGATATAAAAGTTGGAATTTGATAGAAAAGACTAGATAAAACTCATCCTAGTTTTATAACTGCTTTTTTATTTGATGTTGCCAGGTATTAATTATATTCAAAATGTGCTTAATTTTAGCCCAGGTGTTAGCAAGAATGCATTGTTTTGTTTTATGTAATACCATTATTATCATAGTTACAGTGGTAGGCCTTGAACCATCTTTTGTGGCATTTGAGATTGCGAATAATGATGGCTTAATGAAAAACTGTGGGCTACAAGGTAAGCTAACTTGGTTTTAGCACATCACAATGAATACAGTTTCGCAACTCTATGTAAAACTGTTTTAGTGTTTGGTTGATTTAATTGTCAGATTGCTTTCTGATTATTCATGTTCATGCTATTGGAGGTACATATCAATGAATAGATTGTCATTCCCTTCTCCATTATATTCTTTTTAGTTTAAGATATAATGGAATTGTATAATTATTTTTCAGACGCTTGTAGGGAGGACACTTACGAAGTATGGGAAATTGCTATAGTATGAAAACAAAAGTTATTACACAACACATCAGGTGCTGTGCAAAGCCAGGAGCAACGATACAGGTGGCCACTTTCTCCCTTCTGGGATTTCTTTGAGATTTCCTCCACAAAGCCCAAGCCTTGACATCCCCATCGTATTTACTCATCTGCTCCAGCAGATGGCTGTGGGGGGTCCTAACTTTCTTCTGGGTAGGCCAGTGGTTTTTAACCACTTGAGAGTAAGGGGAATTGATGGAGGATAGTTGACTCCATTTAGAATTTAATGAAATCTCTCGGTCAGCTCACCAGACCAATGAGCATCTTAACACATACACAGGAGACTACTACCCTCTCCCTTTAAAAGTTCCTCTGATGCCTGCTTGGAAAAATAAGGATATACAGTAAAGACTAGGAAAAAAGTTGGAAAATTCACAGCACTCCATAATACAGTCGTTGTTTATAACATAAAATATGGCTTGCAATCTGCTCTCAAGCAGGGCTCCAGAGATAGCGAACAATTGAGTTTTCCCAGTGAAGTTGTCAAACAGATGAAATTTACATATTCTAGTATAAAGTCTTGTACTTTGGGATCAATTTTTAAAAAGAGATGTTTTCTTCCTGTTGCTTTTGTGGTAATCAGAACTCTCATTTGAGTATATTTTATACTCATGGTTTTGTAACAGTTATAAAATACTATAGCATATATGTCTTGTTTTTATTGTTGGTCTTTTCCCAATATAAATGAATATGAATATTCAACATACATTCTGAGACACAAAATCTCACTGCCTTTTATCTGAGGACTAATGAGACACATAGTGGCCTAGGTTGTTCATTGACTTGTGTCTTGTTCCATATTATGTGGCATGTTATTGCTTAGTAAGTATTTATTGAATTGAATTACATGGTAATGGATACAAATTTATTGCATATTTATGCAATGTTCATATCTTACTCCTTTTATGGAAAGAATTATGATCTCCATTTATTCAATCTCAGGAGTTTTACAAAAAATATTCATTTATATTGTGTCCAGTCCTGAAAGTAGAATTGATTTGTATGTTATAATACCAGAGGATAAGAAATAAACAGCTACAGAAATCAAGGTAAAGGGAAAATATGGAGTAAGACAATGAAATGCGGCCAGAGGTAAAGTTAGTCTATACTGATGTATTTATAAGTTCTGTACCTAGAGTGAGCCACAACTTTGGCTCTAAACTTTCCCCAGACCAAATCAAAGAAGGGAACATAATTCACTGCAGATAGTATTCCCAGAGCCCTATAGATCAATCTAATTCATTGTCTGAACTTGGCTTGCACAGAGAGGAGTGGGGAAAGCTTATGAAGGGGACATAAGTGCAAATACATAGGGCACCCACAATCCTCACCAGACTAAAAAAAAAAAGATTTAGAGGTACAAGGCACTTTGAAGTCTTCTGAGGGTCTCCGTTTACTCCAGCACGTAAAAATCTAATTTGTATGGTGCAGACTTTATCAGTACTGTACAACTCTGGAATCGGAGAGGTATAACTGACTCCCAAAACTTTGGGTTATGTTCGTGTGCCAGGGGTCTGTGCTCTTGTAGCAGAGTCTTATTCCACCTTAGGCTAGTGTGCGGTCTGAACTTAGAAAGCTCAGCTCTGAACAATTCTGAGCCCTACCTGAACTATGGGAGTTCATAGAAGCCTGTTTGGGAAAGAGTGTAGTTAGTTAGAACGGAACTCTAAGTATAGGACTCCTAATGCATGGTGGCCTAAGTCCTCTTAATGTACTAATACGAGGCCAATGGATTTGTAATCATCACTTTCTCTTCTCAGGGAGATGCTGAGTTATTACAATTAAGATTTTGGCTGACTCTTTCTTGCTTTCTGTAATTTTTAATTTTGTAGAAACTTGAACTGGATCGATTTATGCTGTATGCTCATGGACCTGACCTTTGTAGAGAATCAGACCTTCGGCATGCAATGGCTAATTGTTTTGAAGCATTAATAGGTAATTTATCTTTTCCTATTCTACTTTCTTACACATCTAGACAATCTGGAGTACATGTAAAATTCAGTGTGGGAACTTGGGACAGAATTACTTGTTCCCAAAGTGTGTGAGGTCCCGAGTACAATCAATACCCACTGCTCTGTACTATAGTTTTTGAGTTCTTCAGATGTTGATCATGCTCACTGGCTTTTACATTCTTGGTGCCTGAATTGGTATCTAGTATCATGCAGATGCTTGGTAAGTGTTGAATGAATTGAAATGAAGTGGATTAATATGGAGATGGATTACTTTCCAGATTTGATTCAGAGTCACATACATAAATAAACAGAAACTAGGTCATGGAAGACTCTGTGTTTTTTTTTTTTTTTTTTTTCATTTTTTTATTAAATCATAGCTGTGTACATTAATGCACGATGTGCTGGTTTCATATACAATCTGTTTAACATAGCCTTCATGGCATTTTTTTTTTCTTCCATTCTTGAGATACTTTGCTTCTTGTGTTGTTTTTGAGTACATTTGAAACTATTTGCAGTATTTTCTGATTTAAACATCATGAAAACACTACATTTTTAAAATCTAGGCTTGCCTCTATATAACTATTATTTATTCATTTGAAGCCAGACTGATGTAGACACCTCACCCCTCCTCCAGACACTTTGCTTCCTTAGCTTCTTTTTGACTAACCAGAATACAGTTAGCTGTTGGTATAAGAAAGTTATAAAAAGTTAATTAGCTGGTGATGGCAAGTATGCTTTTTGATGAAATGTTACAGTAGATTGACAATTTGATATTTTTAGGTAAATGATCAAGTACATTTTATTTTCAAAGGCCTTTGAACTTATCATTTTTGCCCCCTTCCTTTGAAAATGAATATAAAAGCTTCCCATTATAGTTTCATGCTGATGATAGTAGCAAGAGAAGTTTAGTAATTATCCACAGTCTTTTCACAGCTATGTCTATTTTTCAGGGAAAAATATGTCTATTTTCAGGGAATTTGACATGTGGAATTACTGTGCTCTGTACACATAATATTTTTGACAGTTGGTGTTAGCACTGGCTCCAGAGCTCGGCAGTTAATTCAGTTCCCTGTTCCATCATTTATCCAACACATGTCTTTGTCAAGTTATCTGTTCTCTTTGATCCTCAGTTTTCTCATCTGTGAGATAGGATCACTTACCTCCTTGTAAAAACTTATACAGAGCTGGTGTAAGGATCTTTCAATCTAATTCTGACAGCATCTAATTGAGAACAAAGTTTCACTTCTTCAAGCCCTCCCTCAAATCAACCTAATATACAATATGAGCCTGAGTCTTTTCTAACACACTTATACCAAGATGTCCTGTGAAGATAAAGATGAGAATGCTTTGTATTTCCCTAGGGCTTAAGTAGCCTCCAAACCCCAGCAGCTACTACCATTACTACTACTATTATTGTTATTATTATTACAACTATTGATAAGTAATAAATGTATTTAGGCCAGGCATGGTGGCTCACACCCATAATCCTAGTACTCTGAGAGGCTGAGGTGGGTGAATTGCTTTGAGCACAGGAGTTCGAGAATAGCCTGAGCAAGAGGGAGACCCTGTCTCAACTCAAAAAATAGAAAAAACCAGTCAGGCATCATGGCGGAAGCCTGTAATCCCAGCTATTCTGGAGGCCAAGGCAAGAGGATTGCTTGAGCCTGAGAGTTTGAGGTTACTGTAAACTATGATGATCCTAATGAGAATCTATCTCAAAAAGAAAAGAAAAGAATAAACATATTTAGTTGTGAAAAACCCTGGGAACTAAGTATCTTAACATATTACATGGGAAAGTAGTCTTTATGAAGACAAGAGTAAAAATTTGATTTCAAGAAAATATGACTGCCCTACTCCATTACTGGATATCCAATTAAAATGTTATTGTGGTACTTGTCATGATTAGTGCTAACTCTATGCAGTGCTTAAGTATTTAGAATTAAAAGTAAAGGTTACCCTGATCTTTATTTGTAGAAGCCTTCATTGATCTAGACTCAGGTTTTACCTGTCAGGATTCTTTTTCTTAGATACCTGTATGTATTTGGTCTGAAACAGAAGATAAATACAGAAGATAAAACATAACATTAATATATAAAAACATGTTAAACACAGAAGATAAAACATAACATTTTCTTAAGTCAAGTATTTTGCACATTTTACCCTTAGTAAGATTTATTTATACCTTTACTTTTCATGATAGTTCATATTGAGCCTCTTTTACTTACAATATTAGACTTTTTAGTAAATTGAATTTCGTATTTGAGTCTAATTTATGATACAAAGAGTAGCTAAAAGAGGGAAAATGTTACCTTTAAAGTAATTGCTTCTGAACTTGACTTTTTTTTTTCCTGTGAGTGGTTTTTGGCTTGCCTTTTTGCTTTTTACAGAGATATGTAATTTTCTTTGACTATTAATGTGAGCTTCCTTGTGGCATTTTCTTCCTTTTATGTAGGAGCTGTTTACTTGGAGGGAAGTCTGGAGGAAGCCAAACAGTTATTTGGACGCTTACTCTTTAATGATCCGGTATTTATCTTGAGTCATTTGATTTTTCTCAGTTGTATATCATTATGGAAGAGTTTATTTCAGTTGGTCTTTGTTTCTTGAAGAATCTGTAGGAGAAACAAAACACCTAAATCTACCTATCATAGGTGGTAGGTACACCAAAAATAGCTTGTTTAACTCTTACAGGTGACAAGTTCCATGGGCATTGTCACTAGGAATTTTTCTTTCCCCCAAATCCTGTCTTTCTTCATAGTCATTTGTAAAGTAAATATAAATACAAATATAATAAGACTTTGCTTCAACTTGAAGAATCTTAAAGTTAATTATGATGTTATATTTTATAATCATTGGCTACCTACCCCATGCAGGCTTAGTTGAAGTAATAGCCTTTTGGCTTTTCTGTTTATAATTTATTTTTATGTAAATTATGTAGACTAGATAAATGTATATTTTAGAAAGTCAGTTCATAGGGAGTTTCTGATAGAGCTATGAATAAAGAGTATGGAAGCACTTTTTTTGAAGCAAATTATAGTTTAAGAAAAAACGATAGATTCTAAAATAGTTTCTGTTGTTGCCAAAGTATTACGCTGTTAATATTGCCAGAGATACCTTTTTAATCCTGCATGTAATAGAACATACTGGGTGCTTTTTGTACCAAAACAAGTCAATTTAACATTTCAAGGGAGAGGCAGCTCTGTATTCCAATTTCAAATGTCATTCTAATTGAATGAAATAGCCCTCACGGAGCAATAAAGAACACAGAAAGCTCGTGTTTTAAGTCTCCGTGAAACCTTCAGCTTAAGTGGCTGTCAGATGTTATTGCTGTATTACTTTGGATAGCTTAAAAAAAAAAAGCATAATTTTGAAAAATGAACTGGACAATGTTTTTTTCTGAAAAGGTGATCTTTTATTTGTTTTTCTGGAGATGTGTAATGATTCTTGTGCATGAATTTCCTCCTGATGGCAAAATTGTCCGCAGGTGTTCCCTGTCCCCCATTTTTTTCCTACACATATAAACAAAAGTGCACCCTGATTTGTACTTGTTGCATGTGGTGTATGTTTTAAGACTTTTATTATATTGCCTTTGCTCTGGCCTTTGGCTTTATTTGGCTATTTCAGCAAACTCTTTTCCATTTCCTCCCTGTCTGGCTGTCTGGCCTCCCCTGTCACCCCATAAACTCCTTCTCCCAGCTTACTGCCCCCCATCCACTCTGCGCAGCTGTTTTCCTGAGTCACAGGCAGTTTCACACCTTGCCTTCCTAACCGCATCAGTTTGTGTTTAGATGCCTTTCCTTCTGTAAAGTGCTTCCCTTCTCGGCTACTTGGTGAGCTTGTCTTGTGTGCTCAGTTCCTGGTGCAATCCCGGCATGTGCAGTGTTTAATATTTGTTAATGGAAAAGTAAAGTCTGAGTGTTATCTTACAAATGGGGTGGCTGAGATGCAGTACTTGTGTCAGTGTGTCCTTTATAAACCCAGGCAAGGCTTCGTAATGCGTGGGCTTCCTCTCCAGCACGTTCACGGACACAGACTCGGGCATTCAAACTCATTTGACATCTCCACCATTAGCTGTACAATGGAAGAGACGTTAGTGAACTGTTGTAGGTTTCTTTTGGAGTAATGGTATCATGAAAAGCTGAATCAGCCAAAGGCAGCCAGGGACAAGCCAGTAGGTGACAGGGTCAGGTTGAGTGACTGTGTTCGGTAAGGCAGGGCCAGGGGGAGGCGTGTTGTGTGGGCTTGGGCTGGTGCTCATGAATCTGAGGAGGATTCTGGGTTGGCTGCCTTGTCTGAGGGCAGATTGGGAGAAACCAAGGATTAATTTGGGACTGGATACCATCATGAGACAAGGATAATTTGGTGATTGGGTGTCCCCAGTGGTTGTTAGACCCCTGGAAGGAAGTAAGACACAGTTAAGCAGGTCAGAGGGTTTTTTTGGGGGGCTTTTATAGCTGCTGCAAGCCCTTGAGGGAGACACAGCTTCCTCTTAACTTTGCTGTGTTTATCTGGGTCTGGCCCTTCAGCCTGTAAACAGCGGGTGAGTTCAGCCCCAGATGGTTTTTGCTGGTTCTATATTTTGATCTTTGTCTAACCCTTCATGTTTCACCTAATACATTATTTCATTTTGATTATCCCAATGGCCCTCTTATAAAGGTAGAGTGGTATGAATAGGTCGTTTTTCCAACCCCTGTCCCACCATTGTCTTTACACATGTTTCCCAGTATCTCCAAAGCAAGTTTCTCTGGAGCTCCAGAAATTAGAGAAAGCATCTTTTCAAATTGCCTCTGGGCAGCCTCACCTGGGTGTCCTATAGACACTTGACTTCAACACATCTGGTATTGAACCCATCACTGTTAGCCCCCAAACATGTTTGTCCTTCTTTATTTTTATCTTCTAAACCAGAAACTTTAGGATTTTTTTTAGCCCTAAACTTTCTTCTCCTTGTATCCGTTCAGTTGGGAAATCCTATCAGTCCTGACCCTAAGATCTCCTGAGTTGGTTTCCTCTTTGCCCTCCGACTGCTTTCCATTTCATCCCTGTCATCGCTCCCCTGAACTATGTACCTGGCTGTCACTTCCTGCTGCTCTGGCCCATCACTCACGCTACATTAGTGTTGTCTTCTTTTTAATGCACAGATTTGGTTATAACCTTTTTTTTTTTAAGAGACAGAGTCTCCCTTTATCACCCTCAGTAGAGTGCCATGGTGTCATAGCAACCTCCAGCTCTTGGGCTTAAGCGATTCTCTTGCCTCAGCATCCCGAGTAGCTGGGACTACAGGTGCCTGCCACAACGCCTGGCTATTTTTTTATTGCAGTTTGGCCAGGGCCGGGTTTGAACCTGCCACCTTTGGTATATGGGGCTAGTGCCCTCCTCACTGAGCCACAGGCACCGCCCTGGTTATAACCTTTCTTGCTTACGTCTTTGATTACTGCCTACCAAAATCTAATTACTACACAACATAGCATTTAACAGATTTCCTAATCTGACTCCCACCTGTTTTTTTGAGTCCTTCTTTGTGCATTTATTGCCTTGCTTTTGATTCTCACCCTCTGCTGATTTGTCAGATTCTTCATATTCTTCAGGACACATCTGAAGAGTCACCTCCTCTTTGAAGCTTTACCTGACACTCCAAGACAGAATTTTCTTAGCACATTTTTTTTGAATGTATACAGTATGTAGGCATTGGTATATATAGCTCATTGTTAGGAGACATTATAATTTATTAAATTATACTTATTTTTCCTTCATCAATTATCTTTTCCACTAGGCCCTTTTGAGAGCAAGGATAGTGTTTTAGTAACCTGGTACATAATAGATATTCAAGAAAAATACATTGTATGAACAAATGACCTGATCAGAATATTTTCCCGAAGAACCAGCTGAAGATGGAGACTGTGCCTAAAGTCCTCGAGCTAATAAATGGTAGTCCTGGGAAACCTATTTTTTTTTTTTTTCAGTGTATTTTCTTTAACACAAGGTGCTTCAGGATGGAAATGGACAGTTACAGTGGTCTAATCAGGAATGTAATACTGTTATGCTAGCATAGTTAGCAGCAGATACCAAAGGAGAAATCATAGCATTTGGTGGGGGGAGGGTATAAAGCACAAAAGAGAAAGAAGAAAGGTGAATCAGATGTCTCTGAGCATTTTGAGCTTTGGAGATTGGTGTTGGTTGGAAGGGATAGCTGTTTATCACTGTTGTTGATGTCATCATTATTAATAGTAGTATTTTCTGTGCACCAGCACTGGGTTTAATGCTTTGAGTACATTGCTTACTGAGGCGTCAGAAAACCCATTGAGTGGGTCTTATAATTATCTTTGTCTTTTGCTTGAAGAAATGGAGGCTGAGGGAAGTTAAGTGAACTGCCAACACGGAAGTTAGGTTTAGACCCAGGCAGCCAGGCTTCTAAGCCTGCTGTCTTCCCTAACTACAAATTCCATAGTTTAAGGGGAAAGGTGAAAAGTTATCATTGGTTTGTGTTGTGTGTAAGGTCATAGAGGCCCACAGGCATTTGCGGTTATAGACCCCAATCCATAGGGCCCGTGGCTGAGATGAGAGGTCAGTGCTGCAGTGGCAACAAATGAGTAGTCCAGACTGGCCTCTGAGGGTGGTGGGTTCTGCAGAGGAGATGGTAGTGAATAGCTCAGGCAGGGGGCTGAAGTTTGGTAAGTATCCACTGAGGGTGGTGGAGGAGGGGAAAGAGCATTGAGAGAACACTGGGGAGTCGTAAGACAGTAGGAACATTCGTTGTCATTTATACGACAGAGATTTCAAGGGAAAGCTTCTGAATTGGTTAAGAGAAGTCCTTTAAAATGGCTTTGAAGAACAGTTTGATATAAGTGCTTTTTAAAAATGCTATAAAAATATCCAAAGGGTAGTTTATTAAAGAGCAAGTTGTACAAACACATTAAATATTTTATTTCCCTTTATCTCTGTGTGTCACAAGCTATACTAAATTTTCCTGCATTTCTTATTCACCTCCCCACCTCCAAAAAACCTTGGAAGAATATTTTTTCCTGTTTTCAAATTTTTTTTTTGTTATTTATTTTATAAACCTAACATCAAGGCCAACAAGTAGATTCAGTCGAAGGCTCTCTAGTATCTGAAACTGAAAGAAAAACACTTTAATCCTAAGGAAGTTCTAATTATAACTGCTTCTAGATTTAACTTGTGGATGAAATAATGTACTAGGGTTTTCCATAAAATTCATTCATTTCAGTTGTTCAAGTTAGCAACTGTAGTGACCAATAGCAAAGCTTATGAACAAGATGTGGGATGTTTTTCACTCCATCTTAAAATAGCTCAGATGATAATTAATTGGAGCCTAAAATAAAGGACATTTGGAATGAATTTTAATTACAAAAGGCACAGCTCATGCACATTTCTGGGGAATGGTAAGTCAAAAAAATATGATTAAAGAACAGCTTAATCCAGTGTATGAGGTTAAGCAAATGTGTAACTTAGTTTTAAAAGGTGTCTTTGACTTCTGGGGCTAGGGTAGCTCTTTTCCTCCCGAGCTTAATAGGCTAATTAGAGTCACTACAGGCAGTAGTGGTGAATACACTTTAAAAAAAATTAGTTTGCTAGCACTATTGAATTTGCAATAAGTGGAGTCAGCATCTGAAATAGTTCAGTATTTCAAATAATGACATTTTATTTAGTACTCTAGCGTACATTAAATGGCTCCCTTGAGTATTAAAGGCATCACTCTGTTTTCCAGGACCTGCGCGAAGTCTGGCTCAATTATCCTCTGCACCCACTCCAAGTGAGTATGACCTTCCTGTCTGCAATAAGCTTTACGTGACTTTTGTTTGCCTTTATTCCCTTCCCGCTTTTATCCTTTCACTCCCTTCACTGACGGTATACCTGTAAGCTGGGGTGTGAGAGCTGGAAAACGTTGGAATAAATAATAAAAAGAACCTGTTTACGTGGTCTGGGATGAGATGGGGGTGCCTTCCCAAGGCAGGGAGAGCTCCTGTGTATTTGGGGGTTGCTCTCCCCCACTAGCAGGTAAGCACCTGTTGATTCCAGAGTATCTACACACTTGCTGTTGTAGACAAAGTAATAGTGAATCCAAGCATGTTAAAAAAGTAGAACAAGTGCGAAATTAACATTGCTGAATTGCAACCTAATTTGGATCTTAGAAATTGAGAGTTGAACTTGCATTGCATAAAATTTATTGTAAATTAAAAATACTATTTAGTATAGTGTGATGGCTTTTTATTCAAGATTTTGGAATTTAAAAGTTGTATGTGCGGTGACACTGTTCTCCCCTATTGGTTTAAACACTCTTAGTAGTCTTAGGGTTTATTTTATTTGGGGATGTATGTGTCCATGTCGATACACATCTGCACGCTCGCATGTACATATTTTGATAAGTGTATATATGTATAAATAAAGAGTAATCATTAATGGCTGAGTTCTCATGAGAAACTTACACAGTAGTAATGATATTAATTCAGAGTTCTTTTAAAATATCAATATAAGAGTATCCTAAAGAGTTGAGAAATGCTCGTTTTCATTACCCTTTTCATATTTGCTCTCCGCACACTGTTAGAGGGAGGCTCTTTTTCAGGGGCAGCACCTCCTGTCTGGGTACAGTCATCTTCAGTGTGAGCTGACTTCAGTTTTAGTGATGCTCATTGCCAGACCAGGTTGGTCCCTAGAAGATAACTCAGAAGTCTGCTTATTTTAATATAATGGTTCTCAAAGGGCAGTCCCGAGAGCAGCAGCATCTGCTTCGCCTGGGAACTTTTCAGGAAGACAAACTCTCAGTCTGAAATCTGTGACCTTGGGGATAGGGCCCGACCATCTGTATTTAACAAGCCCTGCACGTGTTCTCATGAATGCTTAAGTCTGAGAACCACCGCTTTACTAAATGTGTATATTCTCTACCAGCTGCTCTTCAGCTTGCATCTTCCTCGGAGAGTTAGTATAATGCTTGGGATTTTGAACTATCTGTGTACAATACTTGGCCTTGAAATCTGATAGAAGATTGGAAAATATTATTTGAGTCTTCTTTAAATATTAGGTTTGTTTACCATTCTAAAAGATGAAAAAGAAGCTTCTGCGTTTTATTGGTATTTCAGAATTTCTGCCCATGGGAGGAGGAATTTCACAAAACACTGTCCTAGAATTGATCATTCATTACTCTTATAACCAAAAACTACACGTGACTTTTATTTATTTCTATTTTCCTATAGTTACAAGAACCAAATACCGATCGACAACTTATTGAAACATCTCCAGTTCTGCAGAAACTTACTGAGTTTGAAGAAGCAATTGGAGTAATTTTTACTCATGTTCGACTTCTAGCAAGGGCATTCACATTGAGAACTGTGGGATTTAACCATCTGACCCTGTGAGTGAGAGACTTCTCATGCAGTCTTTACATGACCATTTAGACAAGGTGATCTCAAAGCTTTGGTGTCTGTCCTTCCAGGGAATTGGGATTTCAAATAGATTTCTGGGAAAGTCACCTTGTGAGATGGACAAGCAGTCCAGTACTGGTGTGGACCAGGGGATATGCTCCAATTCAGTAGTTGTGGTCCCATTGTCATGCATCTTGTTTCTTTGTGACATTTAAGAGAAGTATGAAGGAAGTAAAAACTTTTTTCATGCAGCAATGGATATTAAGTACTAATCAGGGTGTCCAACCTGTGGCCCATGGTAGATTATTTAGGACTGTTGGATATTCTGAAAAACATTTGCACACCTTTTCTTTTGCTCATCACCTTTTTTTAAAAAAACATTTATTATTATTATTATTATTTTTTTTTTTTTTTTTTTTTTGCAGTTTTTGGCCGGGGCTGGGTTTGAACCCGCCACCTCCGGCATATGGGGCTGGTGCCCTACTCCTTTGAGCCACAGGTGCCGCCCTGCTCATCACCTTTTGTTAGTGTTGGTGGATTTAATATGTGACCCCGAACAATTCTTATTCCAATTTGCCGCAGGAAAAAAGAACGGTTGGATACCTGTGCTGGACTTTGTAGGCTATGTGGTCTGTGTGACTCAACTCAGCCATCATAACATAAAAACAGCCCTACGAACGTTTGAGCATGGCTGTGTTCCAGTAAAACTTTATTCCTAGACACAGCCAGGGGCTGGATTTAGCTCTCTGACCCCTGCTCTTGGGTGAATGATTTGAAGACAAGTTAGTGAAATAATTAAGAATATAAGCAAAATTTTGTTTCTTTGGAGTGGTTTTTTGTTGTGTTTTTTTTGCTCCCCTTTTCTATATCAAATACTCCCCTCTCTTTAAACAGTAAAGGTTAAAGATTTTTATCATAGATATTTAAAAAAAATCTGGATTGCAGATTTGAATAATAGAGTATATATTTCAATATATTTGGCAAAAAAAATTATTGGCCCTTTTTTGCTTTGTTTTGTTACATGATTGCTGTCTCTGTTATACTTTATTTTTCAATTGATACTGCTCAGCTTCTGACTAGGCAATGTTTAGCATTGTTTAAGCCATAGAAAGTATTTACTTTACTCTTCTTTGAAACCCAACACATATTAACTCAGATCTCTTCTCAATTGAAGAGCCTTAGGGAATTGTATTTATTTATTTTGTGCTTTAAGACAAGATGAACATGTTGCCTTTCTATCTGTTAAAAAATTCTGGGTATTTTTTTTAAATCCCCAGATGCTTATTGATCTCTTTACATTGATGTTTCTTTTTTCAGAGGCCACAATCAGAGGATGGAATTCTTGGGTGATTCCATAATGCAACTGGTAGCCACTGAGTATTTATTCATTCATTTCCCAGACCATCATGAAGGACATTTAACTGTGAGTTTGTGTTAAATCACTCCTTCCAGTAAGAGGGCTATGTAACAGGGAGTGAAGATGAGAGGGATCAAATATATATTTCTGTGCTGATGATTTAGTTTTTAGTGACAATAACATATTGTATGGCTCTGTTTATTTCGTTGTGCAGATTATTATAAAGCGAACATGAGATAAGACTCATTTTATGCTCTTTACTGATCTACTCTGTGTAAGACATTGAGATGGGCCTCATGAAGGGAGCAAAGATGTTTTGACATCAATTCCATTGAGAGACGAAAGTACAAATAAATAACTAAAATAAGTATTACATATAGTGTTCGATTGCACATAAATACACACTATGAAAAGTAGAAATAAGTAGCTACCATGAAGGCAAGGTAAAACTTGTTAAATCTTATAAAGAAGCTAAGGTAAATAGCTACATTTGTGCAGTTTAGGAAATCATACAAGATTTTTTTCTAGCACTGGAGAAAGAGTTGGAAAAAGGCTTCATGGATGTGATGATGTTAGAGCCTTTGAAGAAGGATTAGGATTTGGCCACTGGGAGTTAGTGGGAGGAAATTTCTATGCAAGGGCATTCCATACACTGGGATTGCAGACATAAGGGCCTGGTGTGGAAAAATCAGAAGATGGAGAGGCAGTGGGGACTCAGTTTGGTAGAACCCGGCAGAGTTGAAAGGGAGTTACAGACACAGTTTTGATTTATAAACAGAGTGAAATGGTCCCCATTCTTCTCACTTTTGTATCATTTTATGAAACTTTCTTGGACTTTTTTATTAGCCCTCTACTGTTTTTACTTTGAAGCCAATCAATAGTCTGCCTGGAATGGTGAACAAAACATATCTAGCAACCATTTGCGATGATCTCCCAAGGCACAAGGAGTAAGCTTTGAGAGGTCCTCTCAGGATTAGGCATTGTGAAAGCAAATACTTTACTGGGCAAAGAAAAATAGTGGTACACTATAGGAAACTTTGTTAGCGCAGACTTTATTTAATGCTGAAGCAAATAACAAGTCTTTCACACTTTGCATCTCTACAATTTTTATGCATGTTTTGCTTTGAATAGAATTGGATTTTATCTTTGTAGCTGTGAACCCTAGAAATAGTTTATGTGAGACGTAAATATTGGAGCTAGGGAAACTATGGTGATTTGGCTATGTTTAGATGTCATTTTTTCAGTGGAATATGTAAGCCCAGTGTTCATTCAATGAATATGTATTGAGCTCCTACTATGCACCATGTTGGTACCATTATAAGACTGAGGGACCAGCCATACTCTTATTTTAAATTAACAGTTTGATTACCATTTAAAGTTAATTGCTTTTAGATGGACAGGAAAGTGCTTCCTTCCTGAGTCAATATTAAATTCTTAAAATAACGAACATTTATGAACAATAAACGAGTATTTTGTGTTTTACTGTAAATTAAGAAAACAGTAAATTACATGTTCATTTTCCTCTGTGAGGGAATAGACTTCATAGGTGTCAGAATACCTGGTTGGTCTGAGAAATGGCTGTACCAAACCAAATAGTTTGAATTGGTAATTCATTTGATGGCCCTAAAAGAGGCCACTGTTAAAAACGTGTGTTTTATTTGCACACATTTTTCCCTGGAATTCCTGAGGAATTAATTGTGAACTTTAGAATCTTATGGAGATGGATGTTGTTGATCAACAGTTTTACTGTTTCCCACCTGCCTCCTGCGTACATTACCACCAACCATGAACAGGTCATGAAACCAAAACTCAGAAAGGCATGAGTCCTGCCCATGGTCTAGATAAAGGAAAAACTAGGACTATGTGAGACATTCTAGCTCTGGGTTCTTTCCAAAATCACTGCAATGCTAGGAGTGTACTTCTATCCAAAATGTTAATTATCCTTGCAGTCTTAAAATTAGAGAGTTTTTGACAAGCTCGGTGGAACAGTATTAACAAATGCCAGAATTATGACACAATGGTTTTATGAAGTACGTCCACAGAAAGCTTTGTTGGGAATCAACAGGACCAGCAAAGCTGCTGTCAAGACCAAGATGACCTGTCACTCATTAAAGGCATTGTCTTAAGAGATACCAGCTCACATGGCCATGGACACGATTGCTCCTCCCTCCCTGAAACACTGTTGCCTTCTATCCCCACCCTCCTGGGCTTCTTCCCAGCTCGGTAGCTACTCTTCTTTAGCTTGCTTTGCAGGCTCACCTTATTCTCTGCAGCTCATATATCCCAGTCCAAAGGGATATATGAGCTGCAGAGTGAGGCAGCTCAAGCCTCACTCTTGAGCTGTGTTCTCTCTTATTCTGATTTCCCTTGGGCAGTCTTTCTTGTGCATATCTCAGTTCCATCCTATTGGCATATGACTTCTAAACTCGTCTCTTCAGTCTCATCTCTTTTCAGAGCTCCAGTCCCAGCTGCCTTCTCAGCATCTCAACATATCCAAGACTGAATTTATAATCTTCTCCCCTCCGTGTCCTCATGCAATGTCCCCAAGTAATTGAATGGTAATGTCACCCATCCAGTGTTGCAGGCCAGAAAGCTGGGAGTCATCCTTGATTCCTCCTCCCTCTGTCTCCCTTGTCTATATTTCAGTGTATTCACAAGTCCTGACAGTGCTAGTCCTTGGATAGCTCTTGAATTTATCCTCTCCTCCCCACCCTGTCTTTGTCACTGACTTGATCCCTGCCAGCCTCACTCTCCTGGCCCACTGCAGTGATTTCTGCACACCTATCAAGATGTCACAGGAATGTGATTAACAAAGAGACCCAGTTGGAAAGAGTGACATTTATTAAATTGCAAAGGACGAGAGTCTCGGGTTGTGTTCATACACAGCACAGGGCAGTGTAACATCTTCCCACAAGAGGAGTGCGCTCCCCAGGTCCCCACACCCCCTGAAGTGTGTGCTACTATTTGAGAAACTTGCCTTTGTTGTTTTTGTAGGTATTTTTATATTCTGAGAGACAGATTCACAGGCAGAAATCCTTCAAGAAGCCTGGCCTTGCCCTCCTGCCCAGCCTCAGGCCACATGTCCGTCTCACTCTGCACCAGCCTACTCTGTGTTTCCCGAGTACCCTCCGGCCAGCGGCCTTTGTTCTTCCACCTGAAGACCGTTCTTCTTCTCGCTCTTTGTCATCTGCCTGGTGTCTCCTGTTTTCCGTTAGACGTCAATTCCAGCATGACACTGGATGCAGGGAAACTTTCCCTGACCCCAGTCTTCATCACAATTCTCCATTCTCTTCCTTCCTGGCACTTGTGTCAGGTTGCCCATTCACTAGACTAGAAGTTCTGGGAGAACATGCTTTTGTTCACCACAGTGCCTGGCATGTGGCAGGCCCTTAATACATATTTGATAAATTAAAAAGTGCCAGTTTTGTAGGCAGCTAAGTTTTATTCTTAACTTAGGGAAGAGGAAGTGGCACAGGAAAGAAGTGGCATGTTGTTATATGTATAAGACAGGAAACTGGAAACTCATAAATATCTAAGCATTAAACATAATTTAAAATCTATAGCAAACTACAAGGTCCTCAGTGCAGTTGCATTGGGAGGGAAATGGCAGGCGATTCGTTATTGTGATTACAGAGCCGGGCTGCAGTCTCTCACACTGGGAGGATTAGTCAGCTTTGAGCCTTTCTCTTGCACACGGGTTTTTCGGGAAAGAAGGACAGTTGAGCAAATGTGATCATGGTTGTCAGCTTTTGAATGCTGATGGGGAAAAACATTCTAAGGCCTACTTGGGAAGGAATGTTAGGCTTCCAGAATTGTTCCAGGAACAAACGAAGGAAGCACTATTACATAGAGGGTGAGGGTTAAAAAACTTGTTCTAGGATAACTGAGTTTGAATTAGGATGTAGAAGGAAGAGGTGCTATGTGATACAGTGAACTTTGTTTTTGAGGATAAGCCCATACATGGGGTCAGGGTGAGGAGTGAGAACATCTCCGAGGAAGCATTTGCTCAGGTCAGCATGCCTGTCCTGTGACACTTGCAGATTTCAGGTCGCAGGAGCTTCTCCTCTGTGCCCTGCTTCTCTCTTAGCCTTTACTGTGTGCTGAGAATAGCCGCTAATTCCCATGCCTACTGTGTACGAGGCACCGTACCCACGGTGGCGCACACTAGCCAGATGAACCCCGAGAAGTTTGTTTTTATGGTTTGGGATAATGAAAAAGAGCAAAGATTACAAACAAAAAGCTTGAGAACGGGTGATCTAATCCTGCCCTCCTGCCTCCAGACAGCGCCTGCATAAATCATTCAGGCAGACTGGCGTTTTATCCCCAAGATCTCTTTGAGAAGATAGATTCCGCCACCTCCTGTCTGAGGATTTCTCTGTCACTGACATAATTTGGCTCTTTGTATCTGACCCGAGTTCTGCCAGCTAGCATTTGTGTACCTTTTCTTTAGTTATCACAGGAAATGGGGACCATCTGGCTGCCACTCTTGGTATAATAGACCTGTGTGGCACATCACTGTCACTTCTAATAGTACATTTTGCTTTCATCCCAAGTTCTTATATCAAAGCCCTTAAAATAATAAATCACAGTCTACTTATTTTACACTAGGTGGCCCCCTTTGTTAGCTCATTCCCACAGCTGTGGTTTTTCTCTTTAGAATCAAGAGTGAATGGAGAAGTTAAGGGAAGAACACGGATGTGTGTGTTTGATTTAAACCAATAACCCTTTTTCTTATGATGCCTGAAGTTTGCAGTGCTTGTGAAGGACTGCTATGCTGAGGCAGTAGAAAACATCCTGAATTCTCAAAAGCAGAGTTTGAGATTTGGGGGATTCCCGTTGTTCCCTGACATTGTACCTCAGGTTTCCAGACAACCCTAACTGCAGCTTTTTGTTGTTGTTTCTAGTGATCTCAAATTAAACTTTGTCTTTTTGGGGAGATGAAATATTGTTAAGGATAGGCTAGCACCTTGCAATATGGAGAGCCTTGAGGACAGGGAGTAAGATAGGTGTGTGGAACATTTTGCATTGAAAATAAATCCAGAGGAATTCCTAGAGTTTTCTTGAACCTCTTTCCCTGACACTGATGAGCAAGTCTCTTGCCTAATAATGGTGTTGCCATGTGGATAACAACCGCAGCTAACATTTCTAGTGCTTTTATTATGTACCTGTCACTGTAATTAGATTACATATCATTCATTCTAATTCTCATAACAACCTTGGGAGGAGAGTACTTTTTTTTGTTGTTTGTTTGTTTTTTGTAGAGATAGAGTCTTTTGTTGCCCTTGGTCGAGTGCTATGGCGTCATAGCTCACAGCAACCTCCAGTTCTTGGGTTTAGGCGATTTTCTTGCGTCAGCCTCCTGCGTAGCTGAGTACTCCCGGGCACTATAGGCGCCCGCCATGATGCCTGGCTCTTTTTTGATGCAGTTTGGCTGGGACCAGCTTCAAACCTGCCACACTCGGTATATGGGGCTGGCGCCCTACTCACTGAGCCACAGGCGCCACCCCGGAGGAGAGTACTTTTCTGTTTTATAGATAAAGAAACTGAGGCTGAGAGAGGTTTGATAACTTATGCAAGGTTATTTAGCTAGGAAGTGCTAGAGCCACAGTTCGAACCCAGGCAGCTCAGTGCCAAATCTTTTGCTCTTTACTACTATATTTGACAAAAAGCACTGTTTGCAAAATAGTCCAATAACTGTCTTGTGCTCAAAATTGAGTACTTAACGTGTTTTTTTAGATTTCTAACAAAAAATAAAAATAGATGTTTCCTCTTTGCAAAATAATAATTTATAACATCAACATCTGCAGGCTCTCCAACTTTATGTTTTGCCCCATCTAAGTCCTTCCACCAAAATGATTTTTTCAAAATAAAAAAATTATCTTGACCAGATATAATGGCTCATGGCTGTAATCTCAGCCCTTTGGGAGGCCAGGCCAGGTGGCAGGGATTGCTTGAGGCTAGGAGTTTGAGCTAGCCTGAGCAACATAGTGAGACCCCCTACCCCTTACACAAAATAGAAAAATAAGCCAGGCATGGTAGTGCGTGCCTGTAGTCCCAGCTACTTGGGAGGCTGAGGCAGGACTTAGACATTGTGGTGAACTCTTGTGAGCACTCTAGCCTAGGTGAGAGAGTGAGACCCTGTCTGAAAAAACCCTCTCTATTGTCCTTAGTTGACACCTTGTGGGATTCCTCATCACCTGTAGGAAAGTCTGGAGTTCACCTGCCAGCCTCCCCTGCACCGGCTTCTCCCACTTGGCTCTGACTTCGCTGCGGGCTCACCCAGGGTTACCTTGCTGTGCTGTGGCCCCTTGCTCTTGCCATAGCTGTTTTCTCCTAAAGATCTTTTCACACCTTTCTCCTGGCTGACTCAATCTTTTCACTTCTGATTCTATGTTCATCGGAATCCACCTACACGGATTTTTTTCACAAGGCATGTGTCCAAGTTACATCTCCAGAAGTTTTGATTCCTTGGTTCTTGGAAGAAGCCTGGAAACCAGCGTCTGCTATTAGACTCAGATGGATGAGCCCCTGAAACGTGTTTCTTTACTCAGGAGTCAGCTCTTTAGGAGGCCTTGCTGAGCACCCGTGTGTTCCTGAGGTCTCTGCTAACACTGCAGCCACCAAAGTGCATTGCAACAGCCAGTCTGGATGTGGCTTCTCAGAAGGGTGTCAGTTTCCAAGGACGGAGCAGGGTCTTTAGCTGTCAGTGCAGGGCCTGGCGCGTACTTGCCTCTATGACTGGTCTGTGGCACTGACATGACTTCGCAAGGTTTCCTTCCTTGCTCATCCCCCCTGGATCTTGTTCTTTGGCAAGTAACATGATTCATTATGAAATAGAGTTCAGCAAAGGACAAGGATGAAAGCTGTCATTTAAAGAACTGCCATTCAGACTTTCTTGTCTAGGTAAAGAGCAAGGTCTTATCTCTTTTCAACTCATCTTCTAAATTTAAACTGACTGTGAAAATATGGATGATTTGTAGCTTCCTCCTTCCCTACTGACTTTTGGTGCCGGCTCTAGGATTTTGGCAAGAACTTACAGATTTCACTTTCTCCTGGCCCCCCTGCTGTTTTAAGACCTGTCAGGGCTTGTCTTAAATAAAACTGGAAGCATTTCTGTTTCCTTCCTCACTGCTTTCCTCTGTCCCTGTCAGCTGGTGCCACCATACAACATCGAATGAGGGGCCCTGGCAAGGGAGGTGCAGCTGGGGCCGGTAACCAGTGATGCACCCTAATTTGTGTGTGCGCGCGAGTACATGGGGCCACTTGGTTCTGAGGCTTGAATGTTATGTCTACACAGCCTTAAGAATTTTCTACCCACTCTAAAAGCATATATTTGTAGAGGACCCAACTTGCTCAGCATGGCCATATTCTCAAAATCACCCTGCAATTTGCCCACAGCCTCTGCTTTACCAACTGCATAATCCCATTCCCCATTTAAAATCCAAACCAAAAAAGATATGTTCATTCCAGTTCACTTATTTGTGGTTGAGGGTTGAGGAGGGTTGGTTGTGCAGGGGTATGGGGAATTTGGATCGGTGGAAACATGTAAGATTTTCAAAGCTCATCTAACGGTACACTTGAAGTAGGTGCATTTTATCAAATATGAATTATGCTCCTTATTTGTTTGGTCTTCTAAAATTTTGAGCCACTCTATGGGTATTGGTTTTAAAGAAACACTATATGGAAGAAAAGATGCAGTTCAGCGGGAAACAGGGAGGAAAGAAGCAAAGGCAGGCAAAGAATAATAGTCAGAAATTCAACAGCAAGCACGGCTTATGAAGATCACCTTGTATTTCTGCTTCATGAATCATTGTCAGACAAATTAAGAACATATTGTTTCTTATTTATCTGTTGTCAAGGATTCAATATCAGACATTGAGAATAAATCTTGATTTTCATAAGCTCTGTTGACACGGTGGAGCCACAGAGCATAAAACTTGCATCTAATAAACAAAGTGTGGTGTGGAGCAGCAGGGGTACAACGCCAGCGCAACGCAAGGCGCAGCTGCTTCCTGCTCTTCTTCCCTGCTTTCAGGGATGTTTCCTAGCAGGAAGTTTTTTAAGGGACCAAGAATTTATTATATCTGTTATGAGAAAAGTTGTAGTTTGGGGGACATCATTCCCCCAGATCTTAGAGATTGGGGCTAATTATGTTCAGTTTGTGTTTGGTGAGTTCCCATCTTTGTATCCGCTCATCCCCTCCACCCTCCCTCCCCGGCCCTCCCCTGGGGAGTGGTTAATGAGTGTTAAGTGCCTAAACTATGCCTATTTTATGGACACCTCTACGATGGATTGGTTGCATAATTTTCATGCAGTATCTAATAGCACAACTTAGATAGTTCTTGGAGGACTCTTAGCTATCTGAAATGTCTAGTAGAAACTTTTGTTTTGAATTCCTGAAGTTGAAATATGAAGATTATATTTTAATTTGATTAAAGATAAAGGATAGCAGTATGAAAAACTAAGACTCAGGATATATAACATAAATCTTTATAATAATAATAATAAAAGCAAAAATGTAAATAAATAATCCGAATCTTTTCCTATAATACTTGCTGTACATCACTTCCCTGAATCTTATAATATCGAAGTTGGCACAATGCCATTAAACTTGAAGCTTACATTTGAAAAAAACTCCTTTAAAACTAACGTACAGAAGGCAGGCCAAGTTTGCCTGCTTGGGGGTTGGGGAAGGTAGGAGGATACAGGGAATTTGGAATGATAGGAATATGTAAGATTCTCAAATCTCATCTTACTGTACACTTACAATGGGTACATTTTATTGAATATAAATTATACTATAATAAAATGGATTTTTGTAACTTTTAATGCTTCCTAGGGCTGGGCATGGTGGCTCAAGCCTATAATCCTGCCTATAATGTCTATAATCCTGGGATGCCTTTAATCCTAGCACTCTGGGAGGCTGAGGTGGGTGGATCACCTGAGCTCATGAGTTTGAGACCAGCCTGAGTTAGAGTAAGACCTCTCTCTAAAAATAGCCAGGTATTGTGGCGGGCACCTGTAGTCCCAGCTACTAGGGAGGCCGAGGCAAGAGAATTTCTTAAGGCCAGGAGTTTGAGGTTGCTGTGAGCCATGATGGCATAGCACTCTACCCAGGGCGACAAAGTGTGAGACTCTGTCTCAAAAACAAAACAAAACAAACAACAAACAAAAACTTTTTTTTTTTTTTTTTGTAGAGACAGAGTCTCACTTTATCGCCCTGGGTAGAGTGCCGTGGCGTCACACTGCTCACAGCAACCTCCAGCTCTTGGGCTTAAGCGATTCTCTTGCCTCAGCCTCCCTAGTAGCTG
>CAUYON010145058.1:0-24585 GCA_963573935.1 Arctocebus calabarensis
ATTCTGTACATTGGTGCAATCATAGGGCATGATTCATAAACATTCAGAAATGTTTTCATCGTACTGTTACAGGTAGCCTTCACCATAGCTTCCAAATTTGCATGTTCTTAGTTCTGGCTTCTAAAGAGACGACTGACCAAGTTCCTCTAATCTAGACTGGATACCTCCTCAAGGGCTGATACTCAGCCAGACTCTCTTCCCATACTGCAACCTCGCTGCTGTCTGGCCCCCTCCTGGGCTGTTCCCACCATCCCAAGAGCAAACAGGCTGCTAATCTGATTGAGATTAATAGAAGTCTAAGATCTATGGGCTATTATTTCCTAAAAGGGAAGGCCACTACTCTTGTCTATAATAAAAGAGCATTTTGAATCCCCCCCCAAAAAAAAATAAAATAAAAAATAAATAAATAAATAAATAAATATACGAATCATGAAATAAACTCAGTGGGGAAAATAACATTAGAAAGAAATACCCAGTTAAGCATTTGGGAAAGATTAGATCATTATTATACAAATATACATTTTCTTTAAAACTGGAGGATTTCCTTTTATATATCGCATCCTAATCATAAATGGTATTGTTACCAACCTCAGCAGGCTTTTGGACATTGGCCCTTTCTAGGAAAGTGCTTTTAAGGTCTAAAGTAGATTTTATTATTCAAAAATTATGTTCAACCTTGTTATTATTTTAACTTGTGTTAGAGATATTTCAGCTGCCCAACTTAAAATAGTGGCCATTGAATAGGTTCAAGTAAATTGTAAAGTATAGTCTTACTCTGTTATTGCTTTCTAACTTCTGGAGACAATAAATGGATAATAATTGAAATGTGGAAAAACTAAGTTATCATTTCTAAATTTTCTGCTGTAGCCAACCACAAGGTTACTAATTCTTTCTGGAAAGATTTTTGCTTTACTCTTCTGCAAATTCTGTCTCTTGGGGTTGCCTTCTTTATTCCTTCTTACTTTTCAAGTGTTTGAATATGATCAGAGCCTTTTATAAATCTCCTTAGGTTAAAATAGAATAGCCCTATTTTGGTGTGGTAATCAGAGGGAACATAGGTAGTTGGAGAGGTGTGGGTTTTCCAGAATAAATATTCTGCCATCTTTGTCATTACTATCACAGTAATAATATTTAGTGAGCACTTGTTTAATCTTTTACTGAGCACTTTATATGCAGTATCTTTATGTTGCCAGCTATTCAATTTATGATCTTAAAATGTAGAAATACAGTAAAACAAACATAAGTATTCTTTGCACCATTGATACATTTTAGCCTTTCTTTTTGTCCTCTGTGCCCACATAATAACTTGGTACATAAAACATTTTAAATAAACACCTTCAATAACTAATCTTTTACTCTTCTTCAGATTTTCTTATTAAGGTTTTTGGGAATCATGAAGTCCTCTGATATGTATGTTACCTTTCCAGACTTTGTAAAATGCCTCTCTCTAGAAAAAATTACTTGGACCCCTGCCTGAGTTGAGTCATGACCAACCGTTACTGGATCGAATATTTAATGAATATTTAGAATATTTAATGAATCAACCACAGATCAGGCAACAGGATAAATGAATAAGAGAAAAAAATCTGTGCTGTCCACTTGCTATAATTATAGGACATGGATGGGTTCTAGGATTTGGATAGGGGGTAGGAAAATTATTGAGGAGTCCCTTTGTGGGCCATTGGAAGGAAAGTATTGTTTGCTACCAAGGTTATTTTGACTTTCTTGAGAGGAAAGGTAATAGTAAAGATGATTGTTCAGTTTCCCAAAGTGTGGTTTTCTTTGTCCTGCCGTGGAAAATGCAGCTCTTTTCAAACTTTCTTTTCACCTCCTGACCCATCGCACTTTGTTCCCCACTAGGAAAATGTTGACTGTGCTCTGGCTGAGACGCACAGCCTCTCGGGACAGCCCTGTGCCAGAGGGCTCTGTGTAGGAGGCGCACTTCAGGCCAATTTATTCAGGCAGCAGGTCATTGTAGGGCTGTTGGCCAGAAACTCTGTGTGTCCTCTGTCTTGGACACTGAGGCTACTTGGAGCTGCGCTACTGTGCGGCATTAGTAAATATTTCCCACCCCCCACACACTGGAGGAGCAGAATTCTCCAGAGATGTCTGTCTTCGTCCCTCACAGCTGGGTTTTCACAGAGGCTGATACTCTCTCAGCTATCTGGGCTGAGATTCAGGATGACCACAGCCCACTTCTAGCTCGCCTTGTGATTTGTATTGAGCAAGAACAGTTGCAGAAAAGCAGGGTCTGGGACGAGGACTGACTGCCTTCGCCCAATCCGGTGCTGTGATACTGGGTTCCCACTGGGCAGAGGGAGCCTTACCAGCTAAGGAATGGGGAGCGACTGCAGGTGCTCTGTAAGCTTTGATAGTAACAGTGCAGAGTCGGGTTTGATCTCAGGGCAGTCTCCTAAGTTACCAATTACATGTTACTGGCTGCTCTCGTTCTGATCTGCACGCACTTGCTTTCTGGCATATTGTCATCGTGTTAAGCACTAGGGAACCTCTGTTTCTCAGTATCTTGTGTACGTGATAGGGGCCCTATTAAGAAAGTGTTTTTGAGCATTTTATTTCATAGGAAACTTTATTAGAGATCAGTCGAGATAAGACATGCTCATCTGCATTCTCTTAAAAGTGGGTTGTGGGTTATTCTCAGAATTCTCTGCTGTCTTTCCTGTACTCCAATTTAGCTGTTTGGTATCTTTGTTCCAAGAAATTCAGAGCACCTGTCGTACCACATCTTAAAACAAGGAAACTAAAGAAATGCAAGAGGCTCCTTTAGAGCACAGCTGAGTTTACTATACAAATAGTTTCTTGCTGACTCAATTTGTTTCTTTTCCCTTTAGCAAAAGGCCTTCCATATATTCCCCAGCATATTTTTTGCTACTTACTGATTGGGCAAATCACTTTGGCTAATTTCATTATAGTTGTAAACTGAATAGTTTTTGCAAAAAATCTTCAGTCTCATTTTAAACAGAATAAAAGTAGCTTACATCAGTCTCACACATTATTTTTTTCTTTTTTTTTGTAGAGACAGAGTCTCACTTTGTCACCCTTGGTAGACTGCTGTGCAGTCACAGCTCACAGCAGCCTCCAGCTCCTGGGCTTAGGTGATTCTCTTGCCTCAGCCTCCCAAGTCGCTGGGACTACAGGCTCCCGCTACAATGCCCGGCTATTTTTTGATGCAGTTTGGCTGGGGCCGGGTTTGAACCCACCACCCTCGGTATATGGGGCCAGCGCCCTACTCGCTGAGCCACAGATGCCGCCCAGTCTCACACATTTTTACTAGTCATCCAAGATGCTGTTTAAGTCAGTTCTAGTTGTTACCTTAATGGCGTTGAGGAGCTAGAAACTTTCTAGATATGCCAGCAGCAGGGGCATAACACGGGTGACCTTTCAAGGAACTCAGGAGATTTTGTTTGGGGTGTGTCTGCAGTCATTCATAATAGATTTGTTTTGTTTTGGCTTGAAAATCAAATGTGCTAAAGATTTCTTTTTTTGCTGTCTTTTGGGCTGCTGGTAGGCTCCTTTGGTTTCCTAAATTTAAGGTAGTTGTCAGTCTCGTCCTGCGTTTTCCTCCGAGTACACTGAATTGTGCAATTCTTGCTTGGCCCAGTTTTGCACAGGCATCTTTCCCAGAACCCAGTCGGCTTCTCAAAGGTTAAACGCTTTTGGCAAAAACTGCAAATAACGATCAACCAAATAAAATCATAAAAACTGAACACTTCAAGAACAAGGAAAAAGAATTATTTCTGACTATGAACCACATGGATACGGAGGACACATATTTTTAAAAGTTCCTGTCTTCAAGTCATCTTGAGTTTGATAATTCTTATAACCTTCTTTGCTTCAAATAGAACCACCATCTTAAAGTCTTTGACGACTCCTGATTCCCCTTGGCAATTGTGGGGGTAGAGACTCCGACAACTATTTCTTTCCGGTTTATTTTACACCTTTCACTGCCCTGACTCACAGTCACACTACTCTTTATAAAACACAACTTAAAAACAAACAAACAAACAAAAAAACTTTTTTTGGCAAGGATTAGAAATTAGATTATTTAATTCATTTAATGGAATTTAAAGACCCTTATTCTTGGTTTCTTGTGTTATTTTTTGTCATCATTTCTAGATATTTTGTACTTTTAAGTGTATACAGTGAATGTGTTTCTGTGTTTCTGTAGATGTTTGTGTAGATACAGGTGGTTTAATATCTCTATCATCTTTAAAACACATTTGTGCTTGCGGCTTCTTTAGGGACCTGGTAATAGGTTTGGTTTTTTCAAAGATGCCACAGTACTTTTCTAGCTAATAACAATTAGGAGCTCTGTTTTAAGATGAGGTCTCCATGTTTTATAAATTTTAAAATTTACATAAAGAGCTTAATCTTTTGAGGTCTCTTGTCATTCCTCTGAGTTTTGCTCTGGAGTTCCTAGAAAATATTTATATAGTGTGGGCCATAACTCTTATGTTTTAGATTTACGGATTTGTTTCTCTGATGGAGACACACCATTCCTTTTCAGACTCCTACCTCTCCAGTCTATTTTATCAGTGTGACTGGCAGTTTATTAATTCACCATCTCAGTGATGATTTTGCTTTTACATGTTGAAAAGTAACATTTACTATCAACTTTCACTGAAACTGATCTTCAGCATAATTTTTGGAAAAGTAAAGGAATATGAATCAAGACTAAAATAGATGAACAAAACAAATCCTCAGAGAGTTTGGATTTATCACTGATCTTCCCCCAAGGAAGATCATTCATGTGTTGGGAATGACTCACTCAGGTAGCAACACAGCTGTGCGCTGGACTGAGCATGGGCACAATGGGCAAAGAGGTGAGCGGCCAGGCTCTGATCCTGGCTCTGCTACATACCACCTCAGTGACCCAGAGAAAATTTCCTAAACTTTGTAAGCTATTGTTTGCATTGGTAAAATGGGGATAAGTTTTGCTTCTTAAGACTATTATTGGTATTAAATAAACCGATATTTTTAAAGAGCTTAAAATTTAGTTAACACAAGATACGTTTCTTAATTTTTTTAAATGAAAGAGTAATGAAAACATTTCTTTTTCTAAGATAACACATTTCTTCATTTTGAAAATAGCAAATAAATACTGTTCTTGCATTAATGCTAGATTTCTCATTCTAGTAAAGCAGCCACTCACAACTATTAGTTATAGAAGCCTGGTTATATGGAAGAAGATAGATTAGAAAGAGCATTTGATTAACTTAGCGGTAAGAACTATTAAAGTTTTTTCCTTTGTTTACTCAAAGTGAAATGACATTTTAATAGACTTACATTAGTTTATACACCTGGTTTACTAAAAGTAGGCGTTACGAGAGATTCATTTCTTGGCTTGGAACTTTTAATTTCTTCACGACATCTGTCATTAGAGTCTAAGATCTTGAAGAGATACTAATTTTCAAATGAATATATCCTATCAGCAACAATGAATTATTAAGTTAGGAATGCCACTTCCATCTCTCTTCATCTTGAGGACTGTTGATTTCAGACCAGTGACATTCAATCTCTCCCTTCTCGTTGCTGATTGGTTTCTTTCCACACACAGGCATGGCTAGACTTTCTTGTTTTGAGTCAGACATTACAACCTTTGATTGAATTCTTCTACCAGACCTTGTTCATGCCTCCTCTTCTTCTTTTCACTTGATTTGTGTATCAAAGTAGTCTATCTGCCACTTAACCTCACCAACCACGTAATCTCACGTCTCCAGCTAGCTACAACATTTGAATTTTCCTTCATCCTCTCCAACTCTCTGGGTTGGAAAGTGAACTTATCTCCCTTGTGTTAGTTTATTTTAATTAAGAAAAATCACATGCTGAGAAGAAACATTTACAAATCAATAATAAAAGGGAGGGAACTCAGTAGAAAAATGAAGGAAAAACATGAGCACATGGAATACACGTTTCAAAGAAAAGGAAACATGAATGGCCAATGAACTCGAAAACATGTTCAAAGTAAAAAGGAAATGAAAATAAAACCACCATGGGATGCCATTTCACACTCAGCTGCCTGGCACATATTAAAGTGTGACAGTTTCATAGATCGGTGAGACTGTGGAGCAATGAGCATTTTCCTGATTGGGTGGTACAAGTAAATTTGGAGGGATAACTTTGAGAATAGATTTGATATTACCCAATAATATTAACTGTGTGCAATCCTGTGAGCTAACAATTCTACTGCTAGTTATGTAGTAAGGCTCAGGAGACTTGGCACAGAATTACTTCAAACAGCCATGGTTTGAGCAGCAAAAACACTAAAATATCCATGCAAACAAACAGACAAAATATCCATGCAAAGTAAAATGGATAAATGGTATTTTAATTCAATGGAACATTACATTCCAGTATATACCTGGAAAATGAGCGAATGACAGCTACACAAATCAATATGTGTGAATCTCAAACATGTCACATTGAGCAAAACATGTTGCTCACAGGAACTCACACAGGACGGCTTTCATTCTGATATATTACACAGGGCTGTTTACTCAACAACTGTTGTAGAAAATGCAATGAAAAGGAAAGGAAGGAGTCACTCAATATTTAAGGCAGTAATTAGCTCTCTGGGAAGGAAGATGTACTCAGGAAAGGATCAAAGGAAACTTCAGTTATTGTCACCTTCTATTTCTAAGACTGGAAGGGACATTCTCCTTTAAAATGATAGCTGCATGACATATGGATGATGTCTGATGAAGTTTATGACAAGAACATAAAGAATCTACATGCTCAATAACTACGCTTAGGTTTTTAACAATACTTGGTTCAATAGCAAATGAAATGTTGAAACATAGGCATTCCACGGTAGACGAGAAAGTTAAGATCTCAATGAATATTAGGAATTAGTTGATGTAGGTATTCATTTCAAGGTACCTTGAATAAAACTGGCTTCCTGCCAATTAAATGCTATTTTCTTAATAATAATAAAACTAGCTCTTTATAACATTTCATGTATTTTCTAAACCATGATGATGATATAATACTGGAAATCCTAACAGAAGAGACATGTCAGCCAGATACTGGTACTGGTTAAAGTACAGAAAGAAAATTGATAGAGAGAAACCACGTGTACTACTTGGAAACCTAGAACTTTGTAAGATCATATATTCGAATTCACGTAAGTCAATTTCAGAGTTCTCCTGAAGTGATTGAATAAGCAAAAATCAACATTAGGTAAAGATGTAGAAACCTGGAGAATCTTATAACTGTGCAATTTGTTTTTACATTGCCGTATGAACTATCACATATGGGGGTGGGTTTGCACTAAGAAGAAAAAAAGAAATATGGCATGTCCTTCAGCCTGTAATTCTACAAACAGCTATGACATTGCGCTTCCAAATCCTTCTCTGACCTTCCTTTCACCATCTGAACATAGGGAATGTGACTTTGTATTTCTACCTTTCTTCCTTGTGTATTCTGAACTCTCTGCAAAGCTAGAGACTGCAGAGAAACAGAGGGGTATGGTGTTCCAGGAAATGGGGAGTTCAGGAGGGGATTGTTAGGGATAGGCATGTACAGCTGAGAGACTGCCCTAGCTTCTTGTCTGCTTTTCCTTGCCTGAAGCATTTGTAGCAGAGGAATTTGCAGCAGAAGAGTTTTGTCTTTTCTCATCTATGTGCAGTTACTAGGCATTATAGGCAGCAAACGGTTCTGTTTTATTGTAACAGGGCTGCCAAGCAAAATTTTGAGGGTTTTTTTTTTTCCATCTTTGATTTTCACACTATCTGCTGGCTCTCTGTCTGTCTAAAGCACCCAATTTTAATGCCAAATACACAAATACAACGGGGATGAGATTAGGGTGGAGGTTGTAGAATCTCTTATCAAAATTTGCATTGTACAAATATATAAAACACACACACAAACACACACACAAAGTAACCCAGAAATAAACCTAGTAAAAATTCATACCTATTTCTGATATTGTACAAATGTCTTATAACATGGGTCTCAAATGATTTTATTTACTACGTGTGTTAAAGTCCGCCAGAAATAGAAATTTCATTCCATTGTTCCTCCCAGTTGCCTCCGAATTTTAAAGGAAAGAACATTAAAAGAATGTTCTAAACATGTTAATACTAAATATATTAAATGATAATTTGTTTGATTTCTCATGTTTTTCGGTTTATGAATTTTGTAAACATTGTTGTCTAGAGCTGCTTTATTAGAGATGTTTTGGGAGATAGCAGAGGCGTACTTTGCCATCAAAGGAAGTGGGAAAGCAATATTACCACGTCATTATTCACGTTTGTTAGAGAATACATCTCTTTGTTAAACATAGGCAGAAGAATTATTCCCAAAACAGTGGTCGGATACACCCAGAAAGTCTTACTCTTTTATTTGAACTCTTGTAAATTAAAAAAAAAAAATGAAAAGAAAATTGAAACCATGAACTTGAGTCAGTTATATACCATAGAACCTCTGCAAATTGAACACCCAAAGACAGTAACTGGTGAACATAATGGAGGTGGTTGACATAAGGAACTGGGCCTAATGTACAGATACATATATGTGGTGCAAGTCTGGTCTACGAAAATTTGGTCAAGTTAAGAAGGAAGCCAGTGGAGTGGAGGTTCTGTTGTATATTCACCCCAGTTTAATAGATTCTGCTTTAACTATTGAATTAATTATTCAATGATACACCTAATATTTCACATATAATTTTTTTCTTTACACTTTTGCAGCAAGTTAGTGGAGCAGTTGAAAGAAAGTTCTGCTTCTGAAGGACTTCAATAAATATCATGGAATTGTTTTAGCCCAGTGTTATTGAGAGTAATGGGTTATAGGGAAGATGGGTAAGAGACAAGTGGTACCTGGGTCACTGCACATGGTGTGAGTGATAATCTAACACAAGTGCACACACTACAACTTCTCCAAAGACAGCATCTAGTTGTAAAGACTACTCATCTGGAATTTAACTTAAGCACTTTTTTAAGCTTCTGACTCACAAAAGACTTCATTTGGATTATGGTTTATTTCAATTATTTCGATCAATTACTATTCACTCTATTGATGGCATATATTTTGTGTTCTTTCTTTTCTCTTACTATGCGATCTTGCAACTGATCATGAAGATTGTTGCGTCCACTGTATCCTGGCCTGCTTGTTCTGTGAATTCCTGACCCTCTGCAATATTGTCCTGGGACAAGCTTCATGTGGCATCTGCACCTCGGAAGCCTGCTGCTGTTGCTGTGGGGACGAAATGGGGGATGACTGTAACTGCCCTTGCGACATGGACTGTGGCATCATGGATGCCTGTTGTGAATCATCAGACTGTTTGGAAATCTGTATGGAATGCTGTGGAATCTGTTTTCCTTCATAAATATTTATCTTTTGTGTTCAAACTGGAGAGTGTTTTAATATTTTTCTTTTAAGGAGGAAGAAAAGCACATGGTAGGATTCTCATAAAGCAATGCAGTATTTGCACTGTTAACTTGTTATGTTTTTTCCTCCTTGGTAGGTAGTAGAGCTTTTTTTTTTTTATTTTTTAATTTCAGAATATTACAGGGGTGCAAAGTTCTGGTTGCATGAATTGCTTTTGTACAGTTTGAGTCAATGTGGTAAGTGTGCTCCTCACCCAGATAGTGTATATTTTACCTACTGGGTGTGAACTGACACTCCCCATGGCCTCTTCCCACCTGCTTGCTTTCCATGGAGTTTCACTACCAAATGTGCACAGGGAATTGATCCTCCCAAAACAGCGGTTCTCAGCCTGTGGGTGGCGACCCCTTTGTAACAATGAAGACACATAGCAGCATTGGGAAGGTTGAGAACCACTGTACTAAGACATTTAAAAAGCTAAAGAAACTAAATTTTACATATTAAGCCACGTAGATTTGGTTAAAGAAAATAGGGTTTCGGGATTACCGAAATAACAATTACCTAAGTGATTAACTAGTTATTGCTTAGTTCCTTGTTACGTGATCTCTAGAAGCCTATTTTCTTTAACCAAATTTACATGGTTGAATATGTGAAATTCTAACTACTTTAACTTTTTAAAATTCTTAATAGGTTATAATAAGTTAGGGACCTTTTGACCCCACCCCCTTATTAAATGTCTCCTCTTTTTTACTGATTCTGTTTTTTCTAATTATTTTTAGGAGCCCTTTGCTTCAAATATATTATTTCTCATTGTCTATTTAAACGAGACAGTTTGTTTTTCAATGTATGTCTATTGAAGTTTAAAAGTAAGCATTCTTTACTTTATAGTACACTTTGGGAATCATACCCAGACAATCTTTGGTCCACCAGAGTTGATCGCCACACTCTCCAATAGCTCCTCCACTAATTCAGCCCACAGTGAGTGCCTGCTGGGCAGACGTTCTTACCTAGACCCCGGAGATGGACACCATTCCTCTCCTGTCCACAGAAACGTGCAGTTTGCCAGGGGGAAGAGACCTGTGCAGAACAAACATAATATAAGGCACACTAAAGTGAAGCTTGCAGGCAATATAAACCTAAAGGCCTGTAGAAGCACACAGAAAACGGCTACTAGCAGACTCAGGAAGGCCTCAAAGTGGATGTGACATTGGAGGAGGCTTCTTAGAATGGGCGATTCATATGAGTTATTTAGATTTAGGATAAAGTTTTAGAGGGACAACCTGAATTGTTTGTGCCTTTAACCAATTAAAAGAAAAATGTCTTGAGCACACTTTTTTGGGGGGCAGGAATACCACTGTTTTGAAGTGACACAATTTAAATTCATTAAAAATATGCATTTTTATCACACATGATTTAAATGTAATTCTTGATGAAAAAATAATGCCTTATTAAAATGGCTAGGGTTTTTTTTTATGCGAAAGACTGAAAACTTTTGACAAATTGCCTTTAAATTAGGAGACTTTTTTAATATTAAAATCCCAGCATTTGGATTTATTCTAAGGATTTCTTTTATTTTGAGAGCTTTTTTAAGAGAGGGATATTGTTTGTTTTGGTTTACTTCTTAACCAAAGTTATGTTTTATACACATGGTTAATCTTAAAAGCAAACCATTTCTTCTAGATGTCCACTGGTATTACCAAATTTCAGTATTGTAATTTTCTGTTAAATTAAACTAATATGGCAGGTGATAAAGATCCTTAATTATAAAGAAATAAGTCAATTACAAGACTGATTATGTAGTTACAGAGACTGGAAACTGTGTGGCTAACATGAAAGGGAGGATAAAATTTCATATAATGTGCTCTCCTACCTAGATTGACCTCCCCAAAATTGTAGTTTGGGTTCATTTGATACAAACAGTGCCCCCCAAAATGTATGCACATTTTAAGAGAGGGAAAAACTGTATTAAAATTGTAAGTCACATTTGACTTCTGCAATTATAGAGGTGCCCAAATGTGACTTGTATTCATCTTTTGTTATTGGTATATATTGAGCATTACAATTTCAATACTTTTTCCCCCTTTCTTAAAATGTGTATATATTTTTTACCATCCTCTGTATAATTCCCTGTAGAAGTTTTAAAAATATGCTTTGAATAAATAATTATTTTCAGCTTTTTTGGCTGAATATCAAATTGATGATAACAATAAGAGCATGTTTTTAGGAAGCCTTTAGCAATCTTAAACTTTTAAGACAGATATTTAACCAGAAGCTTGAGAACAACATCTTTGGTTTTTCCTTTGAAATTAAGCCAAACTTCTAGTTTTACCATTACTTAAAGGGCTTAAGAAAAAAAACAAAAAGTTAAAAAAACTTTTGAATTTCTCTTTTAGTGCTATTTACACACACATACAATACATGCTTTTAACTTACTAGATGTAAATCGAATTCTAGTAAATAATTGTCTTCCTTTTCCTCCTGTAAGAAACTTCTTCATTTGTTACATCAAATATAAGGAGATCTTTGTACTATTTCATGGTAATCAGAATCTGAATATTTACATATATCCCAAATTAACTAATGCTTATATATTAGAATGTAAGAATATCATCTGTTTATGAACACATAAAAGCCTCCTAATGACCTGAATTGTTACAATATTTAACTTTTTTATCCTAAGTTTTTCAATGAAGTGGTTTGCCTTAATATTTAAGTATATACTTCTTCTATTTGTGATGAAAATATTAGCACATTTGAAATAATTTCTTCATAACAGAGAACATCACTTTTCATATTTATATTCATAGTATTTTTCCTGTCTTGTCTACTCCAGGTTGTCACCATAAAACGTCTTGTATAGTTTTAAAAAGAAAAAAAAAAGTAAGCAAATGTGAAAGAGTTTCAATATATTTTAGGATTTCTGTATGTAAAATGTTTTGTTGAATTATATGCCATAATGACTAAATGCTATAATTTACATTTATAGATTTAGTCTCTTTTTAAATGTGGAAAGTTAATCTTAAATATTTCTAAACTGGACCTGTATTATCCTGAATATATTATTTTGAAATTAAAAAAAATACTTCTGCGATCTTTATTGTGCTTTAGCATACTTTAATTGATAAATTTATTTATATTTGAGTATATTGAACAATAAGTTAAAACCCAAGGGTTGTTTTTCTTCCCTGCTACATTTTTTTCTGAAGATTTTCTGGTCCCCTTGTGTAAAGCTCGTGACTCATGCCCATAATGAACAGTGAAAGATTCAGATCAGTTTATGGCTTCAAAGCATAAATCTCTTTAAAAAATTTACAATGTATCAAAATATAAACTTTAAATATTTTTTAGCAAATTGATTTCATTGATTTAATTTGGAATTGTGGTTCGGTTTACAAAAATTAAGGTAATTTTTATATATATGCTGAGATTGAACACCAAGATAAAAATGCTCAAAGATCTTTGGAATTGGATATTAATTCAATGAATTTCACACAAAAGTAAATTATTAAAACTATTTCCATTGAGGAATTTTAGTGGCACCAGTTTTGTAAATGTTTTTCATTTAATATTTAACTAAAATAATACCATATGACTGTATTTAGGAAAAGGCTTTTTATTTAGAGAAGTAATTTTATTTTTGTATTTTTACAGTATATTAAGTGTATCCATTTTCTACACCTGAATAGTCAGTTTATCTGAGCAGTTCAAGGAGTAACCAAGGCAACCTTATGTAATAACTTTCCATTCTTATTCTTACAAACTCTACCAGTGCCCTAGATTCCGTTTCTTAAACGTCAAACATCACTGCCTAACATAAAGAAGACTCAAACCCAGAGATTCTGTGCCTTGCCTTCTTGACTACTAGTTAAATGCTTAGATATACTCAACTACCTAATGAATAAGTTTATTTATTAATAAGATTATTTTTCAAATTATTCAAGACCTTTATGCCCCTTCCAATTACTTGTGATTTGTAGGCCTGTAGGATTGCTGCATCTAATCTGACAGGCAAGATAACATTTCATCAGATACTATAAGACTCATTTTTCTTTTCCTTTTACGCTAATGCAAGGTAGCATATCGTTTTTGTTTTAAACAATGGTTAATATATTGAATAGGGTTTATTCCACACTTAACTATTTGTATTTTCAATCAAAGATTGGGTATGGTAATAGAGCCCTTTCAGCCCTCATCTTCCTATGTCTTTATAGCCAATAAAATTATGGTGAGTGTTTTCTTTGTGCTTGGACAGGCACTAGGAACCTCGAGGAAATCACACAAACCTCAGCATGTGTCCTCCCAAAGGAAACATTTGGCATCTCTCGTGAGAAAACAGTTCCAACACTGAGGCTACTAATATTTACTTACCTATTAAAGGTGACTTTTAGTGGTTTGGGTAGAAATGGAAGTTGTGGACAGGGGATAACATTGTGTTGCAGCCCTAACAGGAGGGGTGAGCTTTGCAAAAAACTATTATTGGTAACTACACCCACTATATATTTTTACATGGCAGAATTTTCAATGATCAGTGATTTCTCCCTTTTCAAAGGGCTAGGGCTCAAAATATTATATGTCTGATCGAATTTTAATGAAGTTGGTAGGAAATCTGGAAGTGAAAATGTTTGTAAACAAAGTCACAGCCATACTTCCCCTTTAAAGCAGGTTCTCTGGGCAAACAGAATGTGTGTTACCACTTTCTTTCTCGGACTGAGAAATAGCATGACATTTTCCGCTAGCCCCCTAATGATTGCCCCTGAGCAGCCGGACATTAACATATGTAGTTCCCTGCCTTTGGATTGAATGGTGGCCAGTAGTTCCAGTTCCCATGTTTATTTCTTTGTTCCTTACTTATGTCCTCAGTCCCTTACCACATTCCATTTTAGTTCTCACTAAAATAGAGAATCGTCATTTAGTTGTGAGATAACTGTGAAGAAATCATTTTAGATAACCATCATTTGACACATGACCAAATGAGGTATAGATATATGTGCTAAAGACAAAGTATAGCTCTGAAATTAGATGTTCACTTCCCGGGAGGTCTTTGTGTAAGGTTTACTTGCCAGTGTAATTATTAGGACAATGGCGAAAAGCAAATTCAAACAAATTCTAAGTTTAGCTTGAAAAATTTGAAAAGGTTCTTAAGTTCTGTCTGGTGCATAAAGGGGTAGAAGCAAAGGAATTATGTTCCAAAGCCAAGAAAGAGGGTGTACAAAAGCAACTGATCCACTTGACATAGTTCATAGCCTTTTGCAAAGGAATAAAAGCCTGTTGAGCAGGGAACCAAAAGATCTCATTATAGGATGAAGCCAAGCCATATTAAAGCTTGTGCACTAGTAACTATGTCTAAAAACAGCCTGCTGTTTTATATTGAACCAATACATTTCTTAACTTGGTAGGTCGCAGTGTAAAGAGGTACAGAGCCTGTCTGCTGGATGCTATGCCAATTACAGATGTGGTGGAGTGGTGTCAGACGCCTACAAACAGTTAGGATCGCAAGCAATCTTAGAGTGAAACAAAAGAAATTTTAAAATGTCATCTCAAGACCTGGAAAGCACAGTTCATCATGTGCGTTTGACGATTAGAGACTTGAAATCACTTTTATTTTGTGGTTTAATATGGACGTCACATGATTCCTCAATCAGAATGCACAATTCTTTCAAGGACATGAATAGAACCTAAGAGATAAGGAGAATATCTTTTAAAAGTAACAACTAGGATGACAGCACATCTCTGATCGGCTCCACAGAAAGTGTGTTTTATTGGTGTTGAGGTGAAGGAAGAGCGAAATAACCATGAATCCTTATTATATTAGATTCTGTTAGATCATCAGCAAGAATAATTGGGTATATTTACACAATTACATTTTAGTAAACTATTATGCCAGCTTAACTATAATACATATTCTGGTAAAAGTACATTAAATCTCAATCCAAAAGCAATTTAGCAGCTAAGGACATTATTTTTTTATCTAATTATTCACAAATTAATGAATAAAATTAAATTCCAATCACTGAAGAAAATGAAGCAATGGTGAGAATCAGAACTACAGATTAGTTAAAGCAAAGATATGCAATGCATAACAGAATTAAAGCATTTCTTTTATTCAAACTCAGTGCTTAAAAAAGAACAAATCCATCATCTTGAAATTTGACTTGTAGCTTGACATTAAAAATAATATGAGTAGAATTTTCAGTGGGGTAAGCACAAAACTAGTTCAAGTTGTGTCACTCTCAATTACTGTACTCAGGTGGTGTACCCATTAAAATTCCCACTTGTGGGTTCCGCTCACTATGCAAATGGGGTCATTACCTGGAGAATTTAATTGGTTATGACACTGGGAGTAGGACTTTTCCTTTCAAAATAAACCCACTTACACACATTTTCACTAGAAATTTCATTGTTGAATATACTTTGGATTGTTTTGCTCTATAAATATTTACTAAAATTAGACTGCCCTTGCTTATTTTTTACAAATGCCTCAAAATAGATCCAAATTACTTTGATAGGGGTTTCATTTATTTGTCTCCAAGGCTAGTTAAAAATGAATCGTGTATGAGTCATGTTTCTCATCAGAACATTATTTTAAAAAGTATTTCTAGCTTTCAAACCACCCACCAGATGCATGCATTTCTAGCAAAGGTTTTCAACATTTAATAAAGTAATATTTTTCTCTTTTGTAATCGTTTATAATATTTAATATGAAAGACTTCTACTTTTCTCCTTTTTTTGCCACTTTATAAAATATACAGTTAAAGAGTTAACCTACTTTCTTAGATGTGATATTGCTAAAAAGTCATGTCTATGATTTGCGAAGTGTGATATTCACTGATAGGACAGAGCAGGGCATAATTTGTTTGTTAGAGTCAGAAATGCAGGATGACTCCACCAGGATCACTGAATTCAAAGTGAACAAACAACAAATCGGTGTGAAAAGTGCAGGGCTCCTTACACCTACCATCTGTTTTCATTGGTTGTGGTGACTTCAACTGGAAAAACCCGAATTATGGCTCCCTCACAAGAATATTGAGAATGGCCTGAAGTCACAGCAAATGCTGAAAGTCCAGTGTGGCTTAGCAGGTATAATATTAAATTAAAACGTCCAGGAATTTAGTTCCTAGACACTGATTCCAACAGCATTTCCCAGAGTGAATTTGAAGTAGGAACAGGGTTTCTATAACAGGAAACTCTCAAGGAAACACTAACAGTTCCTTGAAAGAGAGGGCTTACTACCGTCTAAGTTTTTGTTACTATACCAAGTCATACCAGCTCAAAGTGTGCCTTTAGTGTCTCTGGACCTGAAGAGAATATTTTTTTCCTTTAATGTGAAAAGAATATTCTAAAGTCAGAGAAAAAAATAATGCCAAGGATACCAGATATAGAAGAGGAAAAACTACAAAATCATAACTGGGCCATGGAGCAGGATTTTTAACATCTGTAACTATGGGAAATTTCCCATAGAACATCAAATATGGATCCCAGTCTCTGACATTCATTTTTCTATGATATTTCTAATTGTGCCTGGAGGATAAGAAAGAGTTGGCGCATCAATAAATATAATCATTTACATGCACAGAGCTCCCTTTGAAGTTAATAGGACCTATGGAAAGAGGAGTTATGCACCAGGAAAACGAAGTTCAACGTGAATCTAGTTCTTTCTTTTTAACATGCAGTGGTATTGCCAATGCATTTGGATTTTCTGACTGCTTATCTTTCTTTTGTATGTTATGTTTAAGTTGGAATTGAGTGAAATGCTCCATGTGTAGAGGAAAGATAGCCAAAAAGAGAGGATGTGATGATTGGCAAGCAGGCATCCAGGGACCCGCTTTGTAAGATAGCATCCAAAAGGGATAGGGCCTGACATTTGTAGAGCTTGTTTAATGTTTCAAAAGAAACTATAGCCACTTTCTCATTTAATCTTCACAACACTATGATTCTTCAAGAGTATATGTTTTTACTTCCATTATACAGAAGAAGAATCCAGGACAGATTGCATAAGTTTACTTCCTAAAGTGTCAATGTCAGTTACTAATAGAGCTAGGAAACCTAACTCCTATATCTTTCCATTATGCCGGTATATTTCTTACAAAATCTCACATATTATTTGACATAATAAATAGACTCAATCACATCTGCCCTGCTTGAACCTGGGATGGATGCGTGGGGATCTGGAGTGCTGCCTGCCTTGTTTCTGGTCTCCTGTCTTTTCTCCCTACCTGAGTATCTTGGTTTGTCTAAGAGCAAATAAAAGTATAGTTACTGTGGTGCTTACCTGTCATTATGTGTATTGACCCCAAAGTCAATGAACCCACACTATGTTACATCCATGCCTTCTTATCGATGATGTCTTTGTTTTCTTTTTTTTTTTTTTAGGTTGGATGAGAAGTCAAGAATTCGATTTGTTCACCATAAAATGGTGTGTTGATCATTCTCTATTTACCCTTCAGATCTGTTGTCTGTCTCTGTCTTTTTATGTGCCAGTCTCCCTTGATTTCTGGTTTCTCATTGGCTTTGGCTGATGGAGGGCACTAGCCGGAAGTTAAAAGGTAGGAGGAGAGAGAGGTGAAGGCTTTAATTCCCATCCTACCTTGGCCTCCTGGCTTCCAGACAGTGGTTTGATTGTGGCTCCATTCTTGCACATTATAGGTCCTGAGGCAGTGACTCCTCTCCTGTGACTACAGCTCTGTCCTTGTCCCCTGTCAGGGATGGGGAAGTAAGGGATTCCTGTTTCCAGGTCCTGAGATTCCAAACTCCTTTATTGGTTTCCCTGTTGTCTTTTCTGCAGTTTCTTTTATTAAACTCCCATCAATGAAGCCCTTTAAGTGAGTGTCTGTTTCCAGCCAGTACTCTGTGTAATGAGGGTGTGAGGAAGAATGAGTTTGTGTGTGTGCAAATGTGCATGTTGTCTGAATACAACTTAAGATTCATGAAAATAATATGAAGTCCTGGTGCTTCTTGGGAAGTTTGGGTCTCTTTTACCAGGGACGATTAAACATAATATTGCAGAACTACACTGATGCTCCAGAAGTTTACTCAACAGTTTTGATTTGATGATCACACATCCCCCATGTTGACATTCGACACTTTAACAACCTAGCAGTAGGGGGAGGGAAGAGAGTACCATTATCATGAGTGACACAAAGTTATAACTGAGCATGCAAAGTTTTAGGATCCCTGGAGGTGATGAAGTTTTCCTCCATTTCCCATACCTTGACATAACTCAACATCATTATTAACACAAGTGGACCCACAACCAGAAATCCTAGCCTAGAAATTAATCCATTCATAAATGTTCTACTTGGGTATTTTTAAAAATATAACTACAGCCAAAATAGTAAAATAAATTAATATGACATTTGTATGTCTTCAGCACCAAACACAAGCTAACCTAGGTTCAGTATCAAGCCTAAGATATCCAATTGAACCCTAAGTTAGTAAATTGACAACTCATTTTTACTGAATTTTCAAATATTCCCCCAGTTAGTGAAGGAGCATTTCCTGGTCACTTATGGGGGCCACACTCTGTGCTGGCAGCATGAGATCAGACAATTAAGTTTGAGGACTCATACTGGAAAAGATGGTGCCTACCTTATTGCTAAAAGCATTATGGTCACCTTCCAACCACTCCCTTTGGGAAGCTGTACACCAACACCAGTACCTACTCCATCCGTCAAAGCCATTTTGGAACTCTTTCTGGAATGGTCATCAGAGCTGTCATACGAAGTCTAACAATCAGGTTCTCAAACTCATCCTAGAAAAAGTGCTACATACCTCATTGCTACCTGTCAGAATGGTCACCATATGACCAAGGGGAATACTTAATTGTCAGACCTTATTAACAACAGCATGGTAATGTTCAAAGAGCCCTTGGTTTAGAGAGAAAGAATGCACATCAATTTGATCGAATTAAAAAGGTAGACTAGAAACAAATATTAATTGCTATGAGAGTAGTCAGGTCAGAGTGACTAAGGCTCTCTAGGGGAGTCAGGAAAGTTTCCCAGAAAAGCCAGCATTAAGTATGGGATTAATGAAAGAACAAACAGTCAGCAGTGCAGTCTGAGGTTGTGGCTACATTGCAGCAGGATGGAGGGTAAGGAGTGATGGGAAGAAGCAGAGCTGAGTCCCATGAGGCCACACTTTAAATGTCTCCATGAAGGCTCCAAGCTCTGTCCTGTAAGCAATGTGACACCTTCTGAGCATTTTAATCATGGATATGGTGAGATGAAATTTATATTTTGATCACTTTGGCAGCAGTATAAATGATGGGCTAGAAGGGATGAAGAATAAAGTTGGGTAGGCAGATGAAAGCTTGTGCACTCATGTATATGCACAAAAGATGGTGAGGGCTCAAACTAAACAGATTTCTGGGAGATAACTGAAAGACTATTCTGAGTGAATGGACATATTCAATGTGACCAGTGTTTGCATATAAAATCAACTGTATGAAAATAAAAGTGAAGTTCATAGGAGAGTGAAAGGTTGTTCATGTTTCAGCCCACAAATGCCATGTTCCCTTTAAACTAGATAACAGATTTGAAATGCTTTGTAAGCAGTTCTACCAGTATTTGGAATTTCCACCATAATTGCTTTTATGGTTTACATGGTGGCAAGGGCAGCATATGTGTTGCTCAGGTGAGTGAACTTGCAAAATAAACGCCAGCATGAAACCTACCAGTTAGTTCCTTAGTCTACTATGGTGTATGTCAGCCAGCCAGTGTAGGGGTGGGGAGTCATGAGGGAAATGGGCGAGGAGACATGGACAAAGGATTTTCAGAGCCCCTGGCATAGAAAAGGTGTTTAATTATAATCTGTATACTTCTAAGTGACTGGATGAACGAATGGATAGATATGCGTCTTATAACTTGAATAAGTCAACGAATGTACAGAATCAGATAGGCGGCAGCAAGAAGCACACTGGATGACAATATGACCATAATAACTGAAAAGAGAAAAAAAATTCCACTGGGCTATATTCACACACTGGCTTGACCATTTTTGACTAAGTCAATAGATTACTAACCTGTTATGGATTACTAACCAACTGGTTAAATGAGTCATTCTTTAACTGGCTTAATGAGTAAGTCCAATTCCAGTCATAAGTATTAGGTACTGTATGACCCAAAGCTCTTTGGTCAGCTTCCAGCAGCTCCAGAACGAGTGACTAATTCTTCCAAGGTCGTATTCCTGCCGACCTTTTTATACAACCTGATTTGAATTCTCAACTGTGCATGTTCCAATTTGTGTGTTTGTTCTAAAGGGTGTTTACTGGCCCTGAGAGGTAGCCTAATTTGTCTTAAGTTATATACATCACACATTATGTTTTCTTAGGCCTCATAAAATGATCCAGACCTGCTTTAACTATTCATTTTCACAATAAATGACCAAAGGACCATGGAATGCAATTCTATGTTCTTAAAAAATAATTATCTTAAGATGTAAATATTTAAATTCACTTTGCAAATACGGATGAAATTTCAAGTCTTCAAAATACAGGTGCTTACTAAAAATAACAGTGAGAACAGGAGCTATCAGAGAAAGGCACTCGGGCTTTGTTGCTATTTTTGTTGTTTTCTTTTATCCTCTTTTATTATTTTATTTTTGTCTCCAGTCGTAGAGGTTGGTACTAAAGTGAATCACAATGTAGCTCTAAAGGCAGAAATTCAAATTTCATCTGGCGAATGGATCATCAGATAGGAGCTGAGAGTTTTTATCTGTTCATGCAAATATTTATTTTGAAGTAATTGCTGAAAGTATGGAGGTGGGCAAGGCAATGGGAAGCCAAACTGGGAAAATTTATCAAATTTTAAAAGTTATCATATTCTGACTGATAGATTAGCCTGACGTTTTACCAATTCTGATTAAGTGGTTGTTTTGTCTTAATATAAGGTCACAGAATAGAAGAACTCATGTGCTAAGGCTTTTCATTTATTAGGAAGTCAAAAGTTGGTCATTGATTTGGACTATATTTTCTTTTAAAGAAAATATCTTTTAGGTTCTTAAACCCCAAATATGATAAATTGTACTAAAGAGTATCAATTATGCAGATACTTATGGCAAGGTTATTGCAAAGTCTATTTATTTTAAATCTATTTATTTTCAAAATATTTGCTTAGCATTAGCATTTTAATTATTTCTTCTTTAAAGAAAAGCAGTCACCTAAGACAAATGATTTTATCACTGGGAGCAAAGTGAACATTTAATAAGAGACAACATTTCACCTTTCTGCTTTCTTAAATTTCAATCTGTATATGATTTTGAAAAGCATTGCAATGCTAGAATATATTTGTGATGAAAAGTTATATTCTTTCTATATTCATTAAAAATTTCCCTTTATTTATAAGTTGGCAGACTATCTTCAAAAAAATTTTTTAAATGAAAAAATAAGATGAGATGATACATTGCATAATTACCTTCCAGGTTTGCATTAATAAAGTATTATACTTATAAGTTTTACAACCAGAAGTAGCACTGTGGTTGTCACATATGCAGTACACACAATCTGATTGTTACAGGGTAGACACCTGCCAGAAACATTTCAGTTTAGCATGATGAATTTACCTCAGCCCTGTCAAGAATCGCATTACAATGCCAAAGTATTGCTTTGAATATATGTTGAAAACAGAAATAAATTTGTTGAGGTAGAGTTTCAAATCCCCTCAGAATCATGTCATTTCTGTTATTGTGGCTGGGCACACGCAAGCTCAAGTTACTCCGTGGGGATTTACCAATAGTGAATGTCACTCATTTAATCAAGACAGGTAAAGAAAAGATATTATTGACTGTGGGTGATGCATGGAGTTTATCAGCATCACAGCAAGAATTCTAGCATGCTCAATTTACATAAAAGTATAAGGATATTTAAAACATAATCCCTTTCCAAGCCACTTAAACATATTCACATGGCAAGTTGCTTATCTGGAATGCTTTTTTACCACTAAAGGTATACTTTTCTGAAAGATTTAGCCTGACTCTAATAAAGACTATATTTGCCTCAAAATACTGAATTATATAGCCTTTGTTGATTCAAATAGTGAAATGTACACATTCCTTGTGTATGGAGTACAAGGTTATTACAAGGCAGACATCAGGCGCTGCCAAAAACAGGCAGATTCCTCCAAACTTCCTCTGGAACTACTGACATATTCCTCTCCAGAGTCTTCGGGAGCCTCGCGAGCTTACAGTCTCCTCCAAAACCTGCGTCAGAAATGCCAGTTGAAATTTTACTCTAATTTCTGGAAAGGACGGTGAATTCTATGAAGAATTTGCTGCACACGTTGGGAAGATTTTACAGGGTAGATGTGACCACAAGATAGGCTTCTTATATCCATAGCAAGTTTTAAAGTCTAAGATGTGGAATAAAGACTGCCACCTTAATAATACACAAAGGGCCACATCCATGCAGGCCAGACTGTGAGCAAGCGTCACAGTTTAAATACCATAAAATGCAGCTGCCGCTTCCATTTGAGAAATGCGGCAGATAAAAGCAGTTTCAATATTGCACCGTTGCAATAATGTAGATGTCGCGCAGATATATTAAATTTTTCCCTCTCAACACCATGCTCTAAAAAAGTAGGAAAGGTATTATGTTTGCATGATACTGATTGGACATGTAGTCTGAGAAATATATGAAATGTATTTTTAAAGGACTTGACTTATGAAAAGTTACATCTGAAGGAGTGTGGAATCAATTCTCAGGGATAGTTTATGGTCTCAGGAATTCTTACAAGGTGATGGGAGAAACTGGTATGTTTATATGTGTGTGTGTGTGTGTGTATTAAGTTCAATATAGGATATTAATATTTCTTTTGTCATAGTATATATATAAATAGTAATAGAAATATTAATATCCTGTATTGAACTGTGTCAAAAGAGAAATAAATTCATACAATCACTTTTTCAGTTACATTTGCAACACCTCAATGGCATTCACTTAGTCTAAAAATTAGGTTGATGTTATTTTCCAGTTTGCCTATTATATATTCTGGATGCTTCCAATTCAGTTAGAAATACAGATATCTAACATAAAATGGTAAACCAAATATAAGAAGATCCTAGAAAATAATTTTCAAAGTATATTCATATAAAGGGCAACAGATATATATTTATATATACACATACATATATAATGTATATGTTGTTTGTATACAAGAGAATTTATGTATGTATATATATATATATATATCCTTGTTTGATGTTTCCTCCTATATCCTGGAAAATTTCTTGAATAACTGATATGAATGAGAATCACTGACACTTCTATAACAAAATATAATTATAGGAATGAAAATTCTAGTTGTCATTTCCCCAGAGGAGGAACCCATGGCAAAATAACCCAAATAAACAGAAAACATAGGCAGGTAGAGAAGAGATAAATAAAATTACACTGTACTAAGAAAATATTACAGATACCATTGGAAGCATGCCAAAAAAGGAATTTATAGAACTTCATATTGTGATACACCAGACTATCACATCACCATGGAACAGCAGAGAAAGAACACTGTACTCGTGGGGAAAATATTCTTTTTATTACAGGGGTGGAAAATCCTTTTTGGTATGAATTCAGAAAGTTGGGACATCATAACAAGTCTGGTATTTCTCCAACATATCTTCCATATTGAAATCCAAGTAGGTTTCAAGTCTTTCCCATTTGCCTAGTATAGTCTGGCAAAGGGAATTAGGACGATAAATCACAAGTATTTCCTCTGAACTTACTTGTATGATGAAGCATGTTGAGATTTTTATTTGCAAAGGTTTCAGAGACATTTTGGCAGCCTACTACTACTACTCATGGGACTCCACCTCTGAAGTTTAAAGTAGGTAAAATATGAGACATTCAGGAACTGATGCTCAACATTCTTTCTGAGACGTGAGTTTCAAGGGCACCACCATTCTTAAAAGGGAAATTGCAGTTTAGGAAACATTTCCAAACTAGAAAATGTCATTTTCTCATTTAAATTACTTAACATTTTTGTGTGTATGTTGCTTTTGCTGCACAATAATAATTGAACAATGTGAAATATTAAGCTACCTGGTAATTCTGAAAATCCAGGAGTTTGTGTAAATTGCAGAGTACCTTGAAAATTTAGCACTATTTATTTGTGGAATTTTGTTTTCTTTCTTTCTTTCTTTCTTTCTTTCTTTCTTTCTTTCTTTCTTTCTTTCTTTCTTTCTTTCTTTCTTTCTTTCTTTCTTTCTTTCTTTCTTTCTTTCTTTCTTTCTTTCTTTCTTTCTTTCTTTCTTTCT
>CAUYON010145059.1:0-16422 GCA_963573935.1 Arctocebus calabarensis
AATATCCAGCATCCCTTCATGATTAGAACACTTTAAAAAATTGGTATAGAAGGGATGTTTCTTAAACTAATAGAGGCTATCTACAGCAAACCCACAGCCAATATCGTATTGAATGGAGTTAAATTGAAATCATTTCCACTTAGATGAGGAACCAGGCAAGGTTGCCCATTATCTCCATTGCTCTTTAACATTGTAACGGAAGTTTTAGCCATTGCAATTAGGGAAGAAAAGGCAATCAAGGGTATCCACATAGGCTCAGAAGAAATTAAACTTTCACTCTTCGCAGATGAAATGATTGTATATCTGGAATCTACCAGGGATTCTACTACAAAACTTCTAGAAGTGATCAAGGAATACAGCAGTATCTCAGGCTACAAAATCAACACACATAAATCTGTAGCCTTTATGTACATGAATAATAGCCAAGCTGAAAAAACAGTCAAGGACTCTATTCCTTTCACAGTAGTACCAAAGAAGATGAAATATTTGGGAGTTTACCTAACAAATGATGTGAAAGATCTTTATAAAGAGAACTATGAAACTTTAAGAAAAGAAATAGCTGAAAATGTTAACAAATGGAAAAACATGCTATGCTCATGGCTGGGAAGAATCAACATTGTTACATTGTGTATACTACTCAAAGCAATATATAATTTTAATACAATTCCTATCAAAGCTCCATTGTCATATTTTAAAGATCTCGAAAAAATAATGCTTTATTTTACATGGAATCAGAAAAAAAACTCAAATAGCCAAGACATGACTCAGAAATAAAAACAAAGCAGGAGGGATCATGCTACCTGACCTGAGACTGCACTACAAATAGATAGTGATCAAAACAGCATGGTACTGGCACAAAAACAGAGAGGTTGATGTTTGGAATAGGATAGAGAACCAAGAGATGAATCCAGCTACTTACCATTACTTGATCTTTGACAAGCCAATTGAAAACATTCAGTGGGGAAAAGACTCCCTATTTAACAAATGGTGCTGGGTGAACTGCCTAGCAACCTGTAGAAGTCTGAAAGTGAACCCACAGCTTTTACCATTAATTAAGATAGACTCTCACTGGATTAAAGATTTAAACTTAAGACATGAAACTATAAAAATTCTAGAAGAAAGTGCAGGGAAAACTGTTGAAGGAGTCGGGTGAATATTTTATGAGGAGGACCCCCAAGGTAATTGAAGCAGTACCAAAAATACACTCCTGGGACCTGATCAAACTAAAAAGCTTCTGCGCTGCTAAGAACACAGTAAGTGTAGGAGGCAGACAGCCTTCAGGATGGGAGAAAATATTTGCAGGTTATCCCTTCGACAAAGGTTTAATAACCGGAATCCACAGAGAACTCAAACGTATTAGCAGGAAAAGAACAAGGGATTCCATCTCTGGATGGGCAAAGGACTTGAAGAGAGACTTCTCTAAAGAAGACAGGTGCATGGCCTACAGACACATGAAAAAATGCTCATCATCTTTAATCATCAGAGAAATGCAGGTCAAAACTACTTTGAGATATCACCTAACTCCAGTAGGATTAGTCCACATAACAAAATCCCAACACCAGAGATGTTGGCGTGGATGTGGAGAAAAGGGAACACTTCTACACTGCTGGTGGGAATGCACACTAATATGTTCCTTTTGAAAGGATGTTTGGAGACTACTTAGAGACCTAAAAATTGACCTGCCACTCAATCCTATAATTCCTTTACTAGGTATATACCCAGAAGACCAAAAATCACATTATAACAAAGACATCTGTACGAGAATGTTCATTGCAGACCAGTTCATAATTGCTAAGTCATGGAAGAAACCGAAATGCCCTTTGACCCATGAATACATTAATAAATTGTAGTAAAGGTATACCATGGAATACTATGCAGTCTTAAAGAAAGGTGGAGACTTTACCTCTTTCATGTTTATATGGGTGGAACTGGCACATATTCTTCTTAGCAAAGTATCTCAAGAATGGAAGAAAAAGTATCCAATGTATTCAGCCCTACTATGAAACTAATTTATAGCTTTCACCCAACTATAGCACAAGAATATGGGGAAAGGGGAAAGGGAGGGGACAGGAGGGGTGATGTTGGGATGGAGAGAGGGTAATTGGTGTGGCCACGCCTATGGTGCATCTTAGAAGGGTACAGGCAAACCTTACTAAATGCAGAATATAAGTGTCTTCATACAATAACTAAGAAAATGCCATGAAGGCTATGTTAATCAGTTTGATGAAAAGAATTCAGATTATATATGAAAGCAGCACATTTTACCCCTTGATTGCACTAATGTACACAGCTATAATTTAATTTAAAAAAAATGGGATGCTGACCTCGGATCTAAGGACCTGAGTGAGCAACACATGGACTTGGGACTCTGCAGAAGTCTAGCAGCCACCAAATGTACATGTGCGCATTCCCAGGCAAAGCTGTGTGTGGGTCACTGGCGTGTGCGTGTGTACATTCCCAAGGAAAGCTGTGTGTGGGTCACGGGCGTGTGCGTGTGTACATTCCCAAGGACAGCTGTGTGTGGGTCACGGGCGTGTGCATGTGTCCGTTCCCAGGGAAAGCTCTGTGTGGTCGCAAGCGTGTCCTCGTGGGAGTCCCAGGGAGAAGGTCTGGCACTGGTTTTAGTTGGTTACAGGCCTGTATGTCCTCACTGCCCCACCCTCAAGTCCTGCCAGAAGCCCCTGGAACCACTCTTGTGATCCTCAAGTCCTGTAAGGTCAACTTGAAGGTTGTCTTCATTTTAGAGAAGCAGAGACATCTGGAATGTTAATGACCTGCCCAGTGATTGAGAGCTGCTGACCGAAGACCAGAACCATCAGTCTAGCTAAAAGAATGGAAGTCAGGTCTAGCAGAAGCTATTGTAAAATTCTGCCCTGGTCCATTGTTTGGAGATGGTCTGGGTTTCGTTTCACCATCTGGGTTAAAAGCTAGTTCCCATCAAGGTTTTACCTCTATACACTTTTGTTAGAGCTGAGAGACAATGATGTCCTTTCTGATGTCCCACAAAAAAGTGGGCTGGGTTTGTCACCTGCCACCTCCATGGCACAGCCCTACAAAGGCCTCGAATGTATCTACATATATTTTTCTCAGAATTTTTAAAATATAAGTCTGTCCAAACAGATGTTTGACTATTCATCCCTTGGCGTGGGATGTGCTTTAGGTAGGTTTAATTTTAGTTCCAGCCACTATGTCATTCATTTGCATGTGTTAAAGTGGCAGCTGGGATGCCTTCCACATTTGTTGGGTTTTGGCTAAATTAGTCTATCCCAAGTCAATCAGATGTCTAGAGCTGAACCAATTTAATCTCTTGAAGTGTGAGCCCTTCTAGAATAACTCTTCTTGCTGAATATTAAGTTACCTATTTGAATTTTCCCCCAATATATCTAATAGAGAGTTAAAATAATTTGAATTTTTTTTTTTTTTTTTTTTTTTGAGACAGAGCCTCAAGCTGTCACCCTGGATAGAGTGCTGTGGCATCACAGCTCACAGCAACCTCCAATTCCTGGGCTCAAGCGAATCTCCTCCCTCCACCTCCCAAGTAGCTGGGACTACAGGCGCCCGCCACAGCGCCCGGCCATTTTTTGGTTGCAGCCGTCATTGTTGTTTGGCAGGTCCGGGCTGGATTCGAACCCGCCAGCTCAGGTGTACGTGGCTGGCGCCTTAGCCCGTTGAGCCACAGGCGCCAAGCCTAATTTGACATTCTTATATAAAAATCTTTCTCTTTTTCTTTTTATCTCTTCAGTTTCTCCCTTTGTGCTTTGTGTAAATGTATGGAAATGCTTGTGCAGTGAAATTCAGTCTTCAGTTGTGATATATCTGAAAGCAGTGCAAGTGGAGTTTGATTAGACATTAGAACATGTTTTGGGGAGTCACAGGGACCTAAGTTGAAATACTGGACCCTCCAGTTCTTTTTTTTTGAGACAGAGTCTCACTTTGTAACCCTTGGTAGAGTGCTGTGCTGTCACAACTCACACCAACCTCCAACTCCTGGGCTTAGGTGATTCTCTTGCCTCAGCCTCCCAAGGACCTGGGACTACAGGCGCCCCCCACAGTGCCCAGCTATTTTTAGAGACAAGGTCTCGCTCTTGCTCAGGCTGTTCTTGAACTCCTGAGCTTAGGCAATCTACCCACCTCAGCCTCCCAGAGTGCTAGAATTATAGGCATGAGCCCCTGCACTTGGCCAGGACCCTCCAGTTGTTAATTCTGTGTTTGCCATCTATAAGAGGACCTAACATTACTCCATCTGTAATCTGGGAGGATCAAATACAGTGTGTACAAGGGCCGGTTCCGCCTTTCCTGAGATTTTTCTCAAGAGCTACCTCAGAGGTGTCCCTGAAGCACATTCTGTAGGAGTATGGCCCCCTGGTCCCCACTTGGTTTTCAGTTCCTGTCACACACCAGGTGTTTTACTTCTTTCTTTTTTCATCTGCCTTTAACTCATCAGAATAGTGACTGCGGGGGTCATTATTCACATACCTGCTGGCACTCAAAACTTTGTTGAGTGAGTGATTTGCTTAGCACTGCACCTGGCATACACTGAGTGCTCAATAAATCATTAAATAACATTAAGAATCATAAAAGAATAAAGGGGAATGAAAGGGGCATATTTAAGCAGTAGAGGTCATCTGAGCTCAAGATGGACCACAGGTGACCACACTTGTCTTGTTCCTCCAGGCCTGGGAAACAATGCAGGGCAGTCCTTTAGGGATAGACGAAAGGAAGCAGGTTTAGGGGCTTGCAAAGAAATAAAAAATTCTTGGACTATATTTTATTTACCTTTTAAAATACATAAAAATATCATGCCAAGTAGAAATATTTATGTGGGACCAGGAGGCATAGAAAAGCCTGGTATGAGTAAAGATCTTAATATCATATATAGGATAGGCTGTCACAGATATCAGAACGATAGTGGCCCATGCTACTCTTAGAAACAGTTACTTTTTTGTGTGTATTTTAAGACCTATCATACTGATATATATATAATATACATGTGATATTTTGTACACAATGTAATGATCAAGTCAGGGTAATGGGTATCTATCACCTCTAACATTTTTTCTTTGTGTTGGGGGAAAGCCTGCCTGCTTCCTTTCCTTTCCTTTCCTTTTTCCTTTCCTTCCTTTCTTTCTTGACAGAGTTGGCCCTAGGTAGACTGCCATGGCATCACCATAGTTCACAGCAACCTCAAACTTTTGGGCTCAAACAATCCTCTTGTCTCTGCCTCCTGAGTAGCTGGGAATACAAGCACCTGCCTCAATTTTTCTATTTTTAATAGAGAGATGGGATCTCACTCTTGCTCAGGCTGGTCTCAGACTCATAGGCTCAACCAGTCCACACGCCTTGACCTCCCAGAGTACTAAGATTACAGACATGAACCACTGCACCTGGCTAGTTTCTCAATTTAAGAAAAAAGAAGTTCTTGTCTGCTTCACTTTGAGATTTCAAATAAATTATCAAGACTTAAAAAGCATATGCAACAGGGAGAATTCTGAAGATGCTTTCCAGTCTAACTTGTTTCTTCCCTGTCCCTGTTGGGAAGTAGTTCTGACTGCCCAGGCAGAAGGCACTGAGGCTGGTGAGTAGTCACATGGGACATACCCCAGAGGTGGGGTCACTGGGATTAAGGAGGAGCACAGCCTGGAAGGGGGAGCAAGGGTCATGGCTGAACCGAGGGGAGGCTGTGAGTGGACTGGGTGTGGGGATCTGGACATATTAAGGCATCTCAGTGTGGGCGGACCTGCTTTGGGGTGGGAGAAACGTGTCTGGTGTTCAGGAGAAAGGTTTTAGCAGGAATATAAATTTGGAAGTGTTCAACGTATGGATGGAATTTAAAACCGTAAGACCTGATGTCAAACCCAAGGGAATGGATGCTGGGAAGAGAGGCCCAGAACAATTCCAACATTGGGATCTTCAGCTGTGAATTAAAGTCCAGTGTGATACTGCAGGGTGAGGCTTCCTAGTTCAGGCCCTGCTCACATGGTTGGGGATGTAATTCCATGAAACTGTGAGTAGGAGGCTGAAAGGATCCTTGGGGGGCTGCTCACTCAGATGTCTCCGCCCAGAGTGGTGCCACTCCTCTGAGCGAGGATGAGGAGTGTGGGGGGCTCCTGGCACCTACCACCAGGGGCCTGTGGTCCAAGTGTTTTGTGTCCCGTGTGTTGCAAAACCTGTCCTATCCCAGAGGCCACAGGACTGCCTGTGAATTTACTTAACCATTTCTTCTGCCTAGTTTTTTTTTAAATCCATTGTTCTTTATTTCTTTTATTGCTTACAGTCAGACTTGCCTTCTCCACCAGCCAGCCCGCAAAGGCATTGTTGAAAGTGATCACCTCATGAGCCTTGTAGGTCATACCGCCCCTAATAAAATATAGCCCAAGAATTAGACAGAAATCTCTCTGTCCCTCTGACCAGCAACCACATGCATAGCGTATGTTACAGACTGAGCTGTGTCTCTGCCCAGGTTTGTGTTCATGTCCCAAATCCCAGTGAGACTATATTCAGGGATGAGGTCTTTATGGAGGTGATTTAAGGTGAAAAGAGGTCATAGGATGGGTCCCTGATCCAGTAGGACAGGTGAGTGCTCTTGTGAGAAGAGGAAGAGAGAGATTCGAGCATCTCTCTCCAGCACTTGAGGACACAGGAGGAAGGGAGCCGTATACACGCCTGGAAGCTGTGCACCTGTCAGCATCTCACAGCTTCTCATGGATCTGTGCAGCTGGCCTCTCGTTACTTCCTGGCAGTGCTGGCTAGAGCCGCCTCCGTCCCCACTGATGTATAACCCAAGCTTACACTCTGCCCTGCCGAGGTCTAAGTGGAGGGGATGGGGGTTGCCACACGGGGTGTCACTTGTGGATACTTCTCTAGGCTTACTTGGCCTGGCCTTGTTGGCATTTGAGTTTGGTGGGGCAGGTGGAGTTTGGTTGTGGCATAATAGTAAGTCTTAAAAGTTTGCTCCATGCCTGTGGTCCCAGCTACTTGGGAGGCAGAGGCAAGAGACTCACTTGAGCCCAGGGATTGGAGGTTGCTGTGAGCTATGATGCTATGGTACCCTAACCAGGGTTACAGCTTGAGGCTGTGTCTCTAAATAAATAAATAAATAAATAAAAGACTAGTAGTATTTATAGTTGTGTCAAAGTTCATAATGTACATGTTAAACCAACCAGAATGATTACATTCAAAACTTTATTATTGTCTACATGTCAGAAGAGTTTGGCACTTCCACTACAATATAAAGGCTTTCTACTTTCAGAGTAGTTGCTTTATCTATATTAATATTCTGAGGCGTACAGAAGGTATATTCTTGGATTGTATCTGTATTAGCATAAAATTACCGCCTCAGTTGCACTGAACACTTCCCTTCTTTGTCATACATTTTACTTTGTGTAAATGTTAATCTCCTACTTCAGTTTGCTTATTTTTGATGTATTTTTGTATTCTATTAGTTTTCATTTTGTAGATGCCATTTTATTTTAGGTTTGTCTTTTGTAAACAACCTAATACCGTATTTTGATTGTTAAGCCAATCTGATGATCTGAAGTTTAATACGCTCTTAGCCATTTTCATATTCGGTCTGTCATTTTTTATGTCATTTTTTTTTTCATGCTTCATTGCTTTTTCCAGAAATCTTCTTTTCCCTCTTTTATGGACAATAGGCTTTGTTTCACTTTGTTGGTCTTGTATTTTCTTATTTGCTTTGTTCTCGATTTGGTTAAGAAAATTTGTTTCCTACTTCTAATTCAACTAGTAGCAATTTTTTGTTTATAAAATTCAATGAAAAATTTGGCAATTAAAGAAGTTAATGCCAAGAATAAAAGGATACGTATTTTTAAATGAGTAATTAATATGCTTTTACTTTCTCTCATCCATTTTCTGGTTTTGTTGATATTCTCTGGCATTAAACACAGATTGTTGATGTTAAAGTATGAAAATATAATTGTCTTAAGAATTTTTCATTAGCATAACCATATTGACACAAGTCTGTTAGACTATTGCTAAAAATAGTTTTAATGCTTTCTCCCTTTCGAATTTCCCCAAAGTTCAGTTCTTTATATTAACTTTTTTTTCTTAGACAAGATCTTCCAAATGTTCTTTAGGAGGCTCATATGACCCAAATTCTTCCTGAGCTTTGCTTGCATGAGAAGTCCTTTCCGTTCCCTTCATAGGAATGGCAGATTGACAGGCATAGAATTTGTGTATCATGTCTTCTTTTTCCTTTAGTACTCACACGTATAACTTCATTTTTATCTGTTCGGTTTCATCATGGAGAAGCCGAAGCCATCCTGATTTTGTTCATTTATTATGTTTTATAGTTAGGACACTTTTAAGCAAAAAAGACATTTTGTCAACAAAAGCCTCCATTCAGGTGGCTTCCCTCGGACTGGGCGCTCTTTCTGACTTTCCTCAGCACCACCTTCAGCATTCTGGCTTTTCAGCCTTAAATGGCCACAGAAGCTTCCATAGCTCCATGCATGTGGTCACTTTCAAGGCAAAAGCAAAGAGGCCAGAAATGGTCTTTTCTTGAGTGGCTTTCTGAGCTTACCAGCAAAATAAATCTCTCCTGGAAATTCCCGCAGTACCTTGTGTTATACTCTGTTAGCCAGGACAAACAGTGAGGGAGGCTGGGGCCATTGGTATCTTTTGAGACAGGGTCTCACTTCTGAGACAGAGTCACCATTGGTAGAGTGCTTTGGTGTCCTAGCTCATAGCAACCTCAAACTCTTGGGCTCAAGCGATTCTCTTTGCCTCAGCCTCCCGAGTAGCTGGGACTACAGGCACTTGTTACAATGCCTGGTTATTTTTAGAGACCAAGTCTGACTCTGGCTCTGACTCAAACTGGTCTTGAACCTGTGAGCTCAGGCAGTTCACCCAGCTCAGTCTCCAAGAGTGCTAGGATTACAGGCGTGAGCCACTGTGCCCGGCTTCATGAGTGTTTTAGGGCCATCAGGACATACCCCTGGAGCTTGGCAGTTTTTCCCAAACAAAATCTGTAAGAAAGGAGCAAGAGGGAGATGATTTTTGCGTTACCAAGAAGGGTGCACCCTTCTTCAGGCGCTCACTGAAGGTATTCCACAATGGCATTGTAGCGAGACTCAGAAGGAATAAACATATATGTGGTCAGTGTTAGGGGCCGTCTTTCAAATGCCTCATCATTCTTTACCATAACATTTCATTCTGTCATCAAGAAGAGGTTGATTTTCCCCCCCAAGATTCCAAAAGAATATTGTTACATTTGACACTAACAAAGTTTAAGAGCACCAGATAAATTACCATGGATATGCTTGGAATGGGTGTGAATAGGTCATGCCAGGACACAGTTGAGCGTCCTGTCCTTTCTGTGCGTCGTCAACAGGCTAGGACCATGGAAGGCTATAGTAGCGACTCTTATACTTCAAGGTTACATCCCTACACTTACCCAGTGACTAGGCCACCTGTCTGCCTTTCACCTTTGGGAAGAAAGGGACCCAGTGCACCTTTGATTACTAATAATAGTAGAATTAATCAAAAGTTGATGTTTCTACAAGGCCAAAAGATAGAGCAATTAATTGTACCCACAAAAAGAGCCCTGCAGCATGGCCCTTCATGGAACTTCAGCATTTTTCCGATCAGAACTAAGTGGCTGCACAAACTTCATTATACTTGGCCCAAGTTTTGGTGGGAGAACCACAGGAGTAGGATGGAAAAGGAAGCCACCTTCATGAGTTACCTTTCAGAAGGACACTCTTAAAGATTACTGCTACTTGCTACTTCGACACAGTACGAGTTGATGGGTGCAGGAGGAAGCCATGGGTGCCTGGAGGCAGGGGGAGTGGACTGTTCCATCTGGACCCCAGGGGCCTCTGTTCTCAGGGGACAAGCAAACGGAAGAAAGGGAGTGTGCGTTTCATACGATCTGGTAAGCATATTCATGAGCAGATCTCGTTTTAAGAAACACACACTCAGAGAAGGCAGCTTTTCCCCTGGCATCAGGAGCAATGAAAGTTTCAAGGACAATTGTTTCTTCTCGCTGAGATGAGCCCAGCGACATGGTAAATGGGAGCTGGTGGCTAAAGCATCATTGGCGGGTGTAATGGGAGAGCTCAGATGGCTGAATCCAGGGCTGTTATTTTCTCAACTTTCAATAGCTCTTGACTCTTGAAAATTTTTTCAGCTAAAATTTAGTGTTGGTAAAACTGGAAGCAGTGGCGGGCGGATGGTGTTCTTTGAATGAAGAACAGTTTTGCTCCAGTAAATGATGGCTGGCTGACAGTGTCAAGTGGAAACCTAACGTTTCTCCTTTCTTTGATAGAGGATACTCACGTACTCAGCGTTTTTTTGTGGCCAGTGGTGGAACGTGGAGTGTTTGGAAATTTGGAAAGCGGGGCATCTGTTTGTGGATTCTGAGTGCCTTGAGTGCCTGTGTGTTTTTCGGTCTGGAACTCTTGGCTTTTCAAGGGGATTAGAGAACTTCAAACCTTTGATTTCTAATAACAGAATTAGAGGAATATAGTAAATAAGATAGGCTGGAGTTCCTTGTGTCACAGGGAAGGTCAATATTTTGTTTTAGAACTCTCTTGTCTCCTATGTAGTGCAGAATGCAAGAGCCCTACAGGAAGGCTATTTTAGAGCAATAATTTCAAAGTGAGACAAGGCTAAGGTGATTAATGGGGCTTACTCAAATCTCCAGCCAACCAGATTTTTAAGAAGCTTAATTTCACAGGGGTCCTGCGGACGTTTTTTAATATCTTGGGGTTTGGTTGTCCTTAGTTTTGAAAGAGCTCTGTAGAATAAATTCTGTAAATTAGGACTGATCAGAAATGAGTTGACTGGGTGGAGTGTTATGTCATTGTCACTGTTTGGAGGATTACTCAGAGTATGTTTTAATTAAATGAACATTAAACAACAGCTAGTTAGCTTTTTCTCTTTTTAAAAAATCTTTGTTTTCCTTTCTAATCACGTTTCTATCCAAAGGTCTGAGCTTCCTAGACACTCCATGGCAACACTCCAGGAAAATGTGAAGCTGACCAGGGGGGCCAGGCTGGAGGTGCAGTGAGGTTTAGAGACATGTCCCTGGCCCGTATGGGACTGGGGACAGTTGAGCCTGCTTCCAGTGACCTTTCCTCACTGCCGTGGATCCAGACTCTGGTGTGGGTGAGGTAGGCCACATTGGGGCCTTATTCTGTGGCTTGACTTGGACTCCCTCGGTGTCAGGCCACAGCCAAGGCAGAGTTTGATGACACAGTCCAGGCTGGGCCCCTTCATGTGTGATGACCGTAGGGGTCAGGCTGTGGCAGAGAAGAGGAATGAGAAACAAACATCTGAAGAGTCCAAGCTACCCTGGGTAGGGAACAAAGGAGTGTAATATGGTCCAGATCAGAGGTACGCAGGTAAGTCCAAGGCTCCCTGGGTGCATCTTTCGGTGGCTCCATATTAGAGAACTGTTGTCACTACTGATGCGTCTCAGTCTTGTGCATGTTTCTTAAAATGAGATCTGGTTGAGCACCGTGGCTTATCCCTGTAATCTTGGCACTCTGTGAGGCTAAGGGAGTGCATAGCTTGAGCTCAGAAGTTCAAGACCAGCTTGAGCAAGAGTGAGTCCCTGTCTTTGCTATAAGTAGAAAAACCAGCTGGGCGTTATGGCAGGTGCCTGTAGTCCCAGCTACCTGGGAGGCTGAGGAAAGAGAATTGCTTGATCCCAAGAGTTTGAGGTTGACAGGGTGACAGGTTGAGATTCTGAGTGAATGAATGAATAAAATGAAATGTAAGAACAACTTAAAATTCACATTTCTGGATATCACCCAGACCTACTTAAGCAAAATGAAAGAGGCAGATTGGCATCCTGAACAAGAAACATGTGCCCAGCGTGTGCCCAGCGTGGCAGGAGCCCACACTCAACAGCTAAGGCAGCATGGACTTTCTCTCTGTCCATGGGACAGCTGCGTCAGGCTGCGGGACAGTCACTTCAGACAGTAGACCTGCCCTTTTCTTTTTTTGAAATGGAAATAGAGTGAGCATCTTCTGTGGGTGAGGGCAAGAAAACAAAACTTTCAGGGCCCAGTGAGTCACCAGCTTTGTCCAAGCCTTTCTCCCAGTGTCCTGGGGTGTTTAAACACCTGGCCTCCAGCCCCACATCTCCATATAGGAGCAGGAAAATGGGCTGGAAAGGGGAGAAATCTGTTTTAATCTGTTCTTTGGACTTGAAACTTTCTGGCCCTGCTGGCTTTGCCGAATGTGTCTCGGGCTGTCTTGGCTAACTCACGTGGGTTGTGAGTGCACCCAGAGAGTTGAGGATTTCAGGTGCTGGATCAGTTGGAGAAAGACTGGTAGCTGCAGGGCTCTCTGGGCTGCTCTGTCTTTCCAAACGAGGTAAAGAGGCAATACCTTGTCACTCTGATTCCAAAGTTAGGGCAGCCGATCACTGAAATGGGATATCCTTCCCGTTTCACTCACTCTTTTGAGAGTGGGACTGCCTTTGTTTCTCCAGCTGTAGAATTTGCTCAGATTTACACCCTCTTGTTCCTTACCTCGGGGTGGGGGGCTCAAACCTGCTCTGTGACTCAAGTGGAAAAAAACAACAGGGTAAAGGGAAAGAAAGCAGAGGAAGGAAATAATGAAGATCAAAGAAAAAACTAATGAGCTAGAAAAACAAGAAGCAATAGAGAAGACAGTAAAAAAGCATCTTTAAAAAAATGATGCTCTAAGAATACTAAATAACAAAACTTGAGAGAAAACATGGTTCACAAGGTTAAATAATATTAAGAATAAAAAGGCAAACGTGACTAAGATCATTAAAAAACTGTAAGGGGGGATGACTGCCTGTTGCTCAGTGGGTAGGGCACCCGCCCTATATACCGAGGGTGGCGGGTTCAAACCCAGCCCCAGCCAAACTGCAACAAAAAATAGCTGGGTGTTTTGGTGGGCGCCTGTAGTCCCAGCTACTTGGGACACTGAGGCAAGATAATCACCTAAGCCCCTTAAGAGCTGGAGGTTACTGTGAGCTGTGATGCCATGGCCTCTACCAAGGGCGATAAAGTGGGGCTCTGTCTCTAAAAAACAACAACAACAACAAAACTATAAGGGCACTTTAGTTTAACTTACAAATAAATTTGTAAGTTTCATGAAACGGGTAATTTCGTAGGAAAAGTAAATTACCAGAATCACTTAAGAAATAGAAAAATAAGAATAAATACAAACCATCCAAAGAAATTTTCAGTAATAAAAAATTTGCATTCTTAAAATTGACAAAGCTCAAATGGGTTAGCATAAAACAGATAAGTTTAGAGAACAGAGAAAGAAGAAAGGCTGCCCGCTCTCCTTCCATAGCACCTCACTATGAAACTGGAAGAAGGAAGCCTAAAAAGAGAAAATTGCAGACAATCACATTTTTGCTTATATATTAGAAAAAAAACCTAAACCAAATATTAGCAAATCTAATACAGCCATATATCTCTGTATCTCTATATCTCTATATCTATATATATAGATATATATACACAGGTACAACACACACACATAAATATATATATATAGAGAGAAAAGAGTTTATTTTAGGAATGCAAGAATGATTGAACATCAGAAAATATATTAATATAATAACCCTTCTCAGTGTATTAAAGGAGAAAAGTTATAATCTTCTTAGTAGATTCAGGAGAGAGAAAAATAAACAGTAAAATTCAGCACCCGTAAATGATTTTTCTTAATCCGATGGAAGGTATCTGTAAAACACCAATGGCAAACATGAAGCTTAATGAATGATAAAAATCTAGTTGCATTCAATTTAAGGATAGGATCAAGGCAAGTTCTTCTCTACTACTTTTCAAAATTGTATATTGAGATGTATGTCACTCATAAAAATACATGTAAGTACATGATTAATTTAAATGTTAAAACGTTTGGAAGAAAATCTACAAGAATATATTAATGACCTTAGAGGTTAGGAAAGCTTTTCCTGAACATTGCCCTAGGGTCACAGTTTGAAAAATCAAAATTAAAAACTCCGTTTGACAAAAGGCATCCTAAACAAAAAGCATCTGCCTCAGGCATGAAGATTTTTGCAATGCATAAATGTCTGACAAAGAAAAATATCCAGAAAATATAGATTACTAGAATCAAATAGAAGGTAAAACCTAATCAAAAAGTAGAGAAAGGTTAGGCGCAGGTAGTTAAGAAGAAACAATCCAATCAGCTTATAAACAGATGGAAAGATGTGTGGGCTTGCTGTAATGAGGAAAATAAAAGTTGTAATGATAAGGCTGTTTAATACCAGCCTGGTTAGCAGAATTTTACAATGCAGTGACACAGATGTGTGAAGGGATGTGGGGAGTGTGGAGTCCTCGGAGTGGGAGAGGGAAGGAAGGTGCACCCACTCCGTGGTGAGTGGGCCTCATCAGGCACAGCTGGAGAGGGGTGTGATCATGACTGGGAGGCCCACCGAGGGCGAATACCGCGTGAAATGTTCTCAGAAACAGTGAAAACAGTGTCCACTGCTGCTCTGCTCCCAACAGAGAGAAATGGAGTATCAACAGGCGAGGGATTTGTTCCTGCATTGGAGAGCAACTTAGCAGTGCATGTGGGTGAAATGCAGTTGAGGTGTGTCAAAAGATAAGTCTCTAGAAAAGTCAAAACAGCAAACCTTGGCTCGGCTCCTGTATCTCAGTGGTTAGGGTGCCAGCCACATACACTGGGGCTGGTGGGTTTGAACCTGGCCCGGGCCTGCTAAACAACAGTGACAACAACGAAAAATAGCCGGATGATGGCTCTGCGCCTGTGGCTCAACGGGCTATGGCTCCAGCCACGTACACCTGAGCTGGCGGCTTCTAATCCAGCCCGGGCCCGCCGAGCAATGGTGGCTGCAACCAAAAAATGGCCGGGTGTTGTGGTGGGCGCCTGTAGTCCCAGCGACTTGGGAGGCGGAGGCAGGAGACTCGCTTGAGCCCAGGAATTGGAGGTTGCTGTGAGCTGTGATGCTTCGGCACTCGATCCAAGGTGACAGCTTGAGGCTGTGTCTCAAAAAAAAAAAAAAAAAAATAGCCTGATGTTGTAGCAGATGACTGTCGTCCCAGCTACTTGGGAGGCTGAGGCAAGAGAATCACCTGAGCCCAAGAGTTTGAGGCTGCTGTGAGCTGTGGCACTACGGCCCTCTACCAAGGGGAAGGCAGCAAATCTCAGCACAGTCTCATCCATGTTAATTTTGGGTATATGCAGACCAACATGAGATGTTATTTATGAATATATATATGTAGTTCACTGGAAATATCCATAGGAATAATGAGGTGCCAAGTTCAGTGTAGTGACTACCCTTGGGGAAGACATGGACTAAGGTAGGAAGAGACTATAATTATTATCTGTCATGTGTCATTTCATTTAAAAATCTGTAACAAAAGGCCAATGTTGCAAAATACTAATATTTGACAAAGTAGAATGGACAGTCCATGGGTATCTTTGTGACGTGTCCATGTTTTATGTTTGAAGTACATAGACCCTCCACCACTGAGCGCCTCCTTAAGTTGACCTAATTTTTGTAGACCACATACGGTCACATGTACCTATCAGTACAGCAGGCCTGGTTTCTTACAGCACCTGTGCCTGTGTGCTGACCGGTTTGCCGCAGTCCCCTGGGTGACCGACTCACAGAGGACCTCCTGTATTCCTCTCTCCCCCTCACACACAGTGATGGCACGGCAGTGAGGTTGCCTGCCAAGAGGCCGCCGGAGGCTCATCGCCTTGGTGACCTCATTGTGGTGTGAGAATTCACCCTCAGCTTTGCAAACCCAGAAGCTTTTCTTTGTTTCCTTTCTCTGTTGTTCTCCTGCTTTGCTTTGTTTTCTTGCCAGCAAATCAAAATCCGATTGTCTCTCAGGGGCAGACTGCAATTCAACTCACAGAGTGGATGAACTCGAATGCCAGTCGATAGATAATTTGTAAATGCGCGGCACAGCAGACCATGGCCTCGTGTGATCCTGGGGTGGTTTTCCCTTCGCTGCCCCCAGGAAGCCGATGCCTGCTCTGGGCACAGTGCGAAGCGGCTCCTGTGGAGACCCCGTGTGGGAGCGTGTTGCCGGCAGGTGTGCTCCTAGGGGGGTTCCGCATCCTGCTCAGAGCGCACCTCCTAAGGACAACACTGGCTTCAGAGAGACTGAGCCCCAACACACACACAAGAAAACCAGACTGCGCCTGTGGATGTCCCGGCCCGCGGGACGCGGTTATTCGTGGGGGCGAGGGGGACCGAGCCTGAAAAGGAATGGGCGAGAAAGAGAGAACGAGACCAAGCAGGTTTCTTGTCAAGGTCTATTTAATGGCGGCAGGAAGCCAGTTTTTAAAGCTTACAAGTGAGCAGGGGGAGGAAGGGGCGGGATAAGGGAGCGCGTTGTTTGCTGATAGGCAGGTTTGAAGTTCCGGCTATTGGCTGGTTACGCGGGTGTGGGAAGGCAAAGAGGGCGGGGTATA
>CAUYON010145062.1:0-26311 GCA_963573935.1 Arctocebus calabarensis
GGATGGTACTGGCACAAAAATAGAGACATAGATACTTGCAATTGTATAGAAAACCTGGAAATGAAACCAACAACTTACAGCTGTCTAATCTTCTAGTTAATATTTTTTATGCTAAAGTCTCATGTGATTTCAGAATATGGAAAACATCTAAAAGGCAAAACAGGGAGTGGGGAAGCTTCTCAACTAGGAAAGTCACATTAATTTAACTGTAGTCAAATAGGACCCCATTCAAGAAACTTCAATTACATAGTCTTAAAATGTACATTATTTTGTAAAGATATATCTACTAGGTACTTAATAATTTCAAAAAATAAAAACTTTTAGTTAATTTTAGCTGACCTTTTAATGACTTTATTGGGTTTGGTTCTTGTTGGAAAGCATGTGAATAGTTGGTTGTAGCGTGGAGGTCACAGTTTCAGTTGATCCTGTAGATGAGGATCAGTCATTTGTGACCTTAAGGGTGTATTGATTTTCTTTAGGTAGAAGAAGGCAGAGTCACAGGAAAAAATGGTCAAAAAGCAAGAAAGCATTTTAGGGCATGTTGTCAAAGGTATGGGTGTTCTACTATCTTTTTCCATATTTCAGTTCAGTGTTTCTCAGCATCAGATAATGACTTTAAAATGTCATTTACTTACAGGGCTTACATCTGTATTTGCTCGGATGCCTTGGTGATATCAACTATTTGAGGCTGAGATGCTAATTCAATTGTGATGCTTTGATTCTCAAAGTCAGTGAACCTTTCATTGTATCCTCCAATTAATTGGTCTGTAAAAGCTGCATATTCTTCAAATGATTTGCATATATCATCCTCCTCATCATTGACTTTTGCACACTGGGAAAATGTTCAACTGAAATTTCCTACTGAATAAGAAGTGTTTCACAAAAAGCTTTTCTCAAAATGCTAGGATATTTTGCCACATATCATATATAGACTTAGTTTTATGTTGCAAAGAAATATTCAAGTTGTTTTGATTTGACATGATAACACATAGAAATGATGTATTCCTATAGAAATCTTCTTTCAATAATTTATGTTATGGATTCTGTCCATCATGACATTTAGCTCTCTGTTCTCACAGAGATAAAATTTTGGATAACACTTGTTCCTATGATAGCCAATGCACTTTAGAATGATATGGAAAATCCACATGAATAACTCATTGCTCAACTTAGTATATTGGAAAACTGATGATGCATGTTGTTTTTCAAGAATATAGTTAAAAATACTTATAACTTGTTGCAAAGTGTCACTTAAAATAGTAGCTTTTTTCTGGGTAAATACTTAGTAAAGGGATTGCAGGATCAAATGGGAGGTCTACTTTTAGTTCTTTGAGGATTCTCTATATTTCTTTCCATAAAGGCTGTACTAGTTCCCAATCCCACCAATGGTGCATCAGTGGGACCATTGGTGAGAGCCCTCTCTTCACACCCACCTCAGCATCTGTAACTTTGGAACATTGTGAGGTGGGCCATTCTCACTGGTATTAAGTTGTGCCTCAAAGTGGTTGTGATTTGCATTTCTTGGATGATTCGGGATGATGATGATGAGAAGCACTTATTTAATGTATTATTTGGCCATTTACCTGTCTTCTTGGGAATAGGTTCTGTTCATGTCACTTGCTCATTGATAGGTTTGTTTACTCCTTTCTTATTTATTTGTATACCTTCTTTATTATTTGTATATCCTGGTCACTAGTCCTTTGTCCCATTCATAGAATGCAAATATCTTCTCTTATACGGAAGGTTGTCTATTTGCTTTGTTGATTGTGTCCTTAGCTGTGCAGAAACTTTCTTAGCTTAATCAGGTCCCATTTATTTATTTTTGTTGTTTTTGCAGTTGTCCATGGGGTTTTATTCATGGATTCCTGTCTAAGGCTGATATCATTCAGAGTTTTTCCCACACTTTCCTCTATCATTTCTGGTTGTTTTTTTTTTATCATCTCATGTCTTAGATTTAAATCTTTTATCCAGAATGAGTTAATTTTTATGAGTGGTGAAAAGTACAAGTGTAGCTTCAGTATTTTGCATGTGGCTATTTAGTTCTCCCAGCACTATTTATTAAATAGGGATTCTTTTTCCCAATGTTTGCTTTGATTAGGTTTGTCAAAGATCAGATGGTGAACTGAGGCTAGTTTCATTTCTATCTCTATGTCTATTTCTATGCCAGTGTCATGCTTCTTTGATCACTTGTATTAACCTGAATTACCATAAGGACATTTGCACTGGAATGTTTATAGCAGCTCAGGTCACAATTGCAAAGATGTGGAAACAACCCAAGTCCCCACCAATCCATGAATAGATTAAAAAACTGTGGTAAATATATACCATGGAATATTATGCAGCCATCAAAAAGATTAAGGCTTTGCATCTTTTATATTTACTTGAATGGATTTAGAAAACAGTCTCTGCAGTAAAGTATCTCAAGAATGGAAAAACAAGAATCCCATAGTAGTTCAACAATTACAGGCCTACAAGACAGAAATACATGATTAAACTCAAGAATGGGGGGCTCAGTAAGTTCTCACCTTTTAGGTACAACATAGAGGCATGTGGCTAACTTCCTGGGTGAAAGACTAAACTAAAATTCAGATTTTGTGCTTTCCCTTACAAATGTCAATAATGTAACCCAATTGCATGTACTCTCACATTAACCCAAAATTTTTAAAAATATTAATAAAAATGTTAAAAAACAGAAGCTTTGGCACAGATATTTTGCTGATGCAAAATGCAATGAAAATAAATGAATGCATTTGGATATGTCTATACTTTCTTTTCATGTATAAAAAACTCATTATGTTTTTCTGCCATGGAAAATACACTGTGTATTTGTACAATCATTGAATTCACCAAATTCTGTTTAACTTTAAGATATTTATCTTCAAAGTTTTTAGAGATATGTATTTTCTGATTTTCTGTGTTCTTTTGGCAAGTGTGCTGAAAGTGTGTAACTCTTTATAGCAAAGAAAATCTTTTGTGACTTAAATGAAGTATAAAAGATATGCCAAGTCAGTAGTATCAGTTGCTTCATCTAAAATTATTATAATATATATTTTTATTTTGAAGTATTACATGAAATGGTTCTGTTACGTTGAAGACTAATTTATGCTAGTGTTCAGTTATGCTTCTCTTTGAAAGAGGCAATTGTTTGTACTTGAAAATACAAGCAGGGTCCAACCATTCTAAAATTGACATTGACAATTGATAATGCATATGTCTGTATCACTAAATGGCTTCCCATTTTCCTGAGTATATAAGCTATTTTATAGGTTGCTTCAGTGGCATTACTCACAGATCTTATTGTTGTTTGAAACAATTGTCTTTGCTTTTGCTTTTTATCATTTAATTTCTGAAATATAGCCTTTGGTGTCTCTCCTTTTAAAATATTTGTAGTCCTTATGAGTATTACAATGCTGATGAGCACTGAATTTCTTTAATATTGATATTGCAGTATCAGAAAGCAAGTAAATCATCTTATATTCGGCAGAAACAAGATACTGAAATTTCTAATCCTCATTAAAAAATCTGTTTTCTTCCTTCAGCATTCTCTGGGTTTTCTTTGACATGATAGTCTTTTAAGTAGACAGAGTTTAAAAATACTGTCAAGTTGTGCAAATGTTTACAAATTGCACTTCAAACAGAAACACAGTGCACTGTTGCCAAAAGCTGATAACAGACTGGAATACTCAATCCCCATAAACTCTCACCAACCAGCCTCAAGCTGTAGCAGTGCCAGTCAGTTGTGGGAAGTGAGAACTAAACCATGAGTATAGCACATCAATCTGGAAGGACTATTTCATTGAGACTTATTTTATTCTTTAGTATTTTAAACATGCTCATTTTTAAAATAAAATAAAAAATATGAGATGAAAAAATGTATGAATAAAACCAAAAGGATTTGTTTTATAAAATTTGGATTCAGTAAAAAGGCTGTATTAAGGACCTAGAAGGCCACATATGGGCTTAAGGCCGCAGGTTCCCCACCCATGGACAAAATCTACTACGTATGTAATCGAGTTGCCTCCCCTCTTCAGATGTGATCACCTGATGCCCCAGCTGCAGTCCTCTGTCTGCGTAAAGTCCACATTCTTCTCATCTCCTGGCTTTCGCAGGTAGTAAGTGCCATAAGGAAAAGTGGTTCTGGAAATCAGAATCCTCCTTTGCTGGAGCATGAGACTCACTTGCTCCTCATCACTTCAGCAACTCACTGATGTATGAAACAGAAAATTTGTATAATTTGTCTAGTTTTTCTTGATAGTCTCAGCAAGAATTGATGTGCTATAGGCAACTTTTGTCCTATTAAATGTATTTCATTTTATGTCTATTTTTATTTCTTCTAGATTAGGATCTACTGCATTAAGTTACACCACTAGTCTCCTTTCAACTATGTTGTAGTTTTCCTCTTCTTGTATTTATTACCCTGTCCAACTCCCCAAATATGCATTACGTTCTTTGAGGGAAGAGAAAACACATTTTGATGATAATGTGATCTACTCATGTCTATACCTCGCTGGTTAGTGACAGGTTTTTTTGTACTGTAGAATGTGATACCCATTCTGACAATGAATCTCACGGCCATCCTGTGAGAGAAATAAGTCAGTTTCCTCTCAGTCCCCAGTATGTATCAGTCATTAAATAAAGATTTCATAATTATTGCATACCACAGACAAAACGAAATGCCCTCCAATACACACTTCAAATATAGAGGGAAAAAGAAGCCATTTTTTATATTCTTTTCAGGTGAATCACATTAAGAATTGGTAACTTGGGTGAAAGTTAAAGCTAAGTAATGATAGCTTTTTACCCCTGACTTGGAAGAGACAGGTAGCTTTGTTCTTCATAATCCTTTGTGTCTTTGTTCTTCATAACCTTCGTGTCTTAACTTGTGTGGCTTCTGCTATTCAGAGAAATAGAGTTGTGGAATTAACACTGTAGGAATTTTCCCTTCAGAATCATGTAAAAATTTTATCCAAATAAATGTTACATAAATTGATTTTGAAATATATTCTCAAAAAATGTCATTATATACACTTTTCTAAAAATAAAGGAGTCCAATTCCTTGGCTTATCTCCAAATTTAACTAATCAAGGGTGGTTTATCCCTTTCTACATGGCAATTCTAATTTTCTTGTTTCTTCTTTAATTTAAAAAAATTTAAATTTCTTACTGGAATTATTCCTGATGACTGCTTTTACTTTTCCACAAAAATAACAATTATGAGTCCAGGAAGCTAGAAAAGTTTGAATTTTCAGATTTCTACTGTTTTAAAAATCTTTTCAGTAATTTGGTAGGTGATAGAATCACGAAACACTTGTACTTGAGATACTGTGTTTTTAATTTTTGTTCCAGAAGTTAATTTATTAAATTTATATAATTAAATACATTCAATAAAGCCTGCTTTACTAATCTGAATAAAACATGTTACAGAAATGATTGTGTGATTTATAAATTGAACACTAAACGCATGTCACTGATTATTTGGATAAAAAAATTACAGAAGCTCTTTTTGATTCCAAAGGGGAATAGTGAAATCTGATTTACAAAAAACCTGAATTAAATTTCAAAACTGCGCCATTTACTTAAATTTGGGGTTGAAGAAAAGAAATTTCAAAAAATATGTCCATCTTTTTCTTCCTTTCTTTCTCTTTCTTTTCTTAAAAGTTGAAACCCAAGATTGCTACAGAAAATTTTAATAAAGATCTGAAACGTGTCTTTTGAAATATTCAAATAGGCCTCCAACCCAACAAAGAGTAAATATTTTATTGTTCTTCAATAACTATGAAAGAACTGGCTGTCTTATTAATAGAAACTAGAATAACCATGATATGAAAGAAATTTTAACACATTCATAAATATGGTTATACAAATGCCCCATACCCTGTATATGCTAACTCTCCTATAAGACCTTCTAAAATATTAAATGACTTGTATAAGAAGGTTTATGCTAAATCCACAGATGGAAAATTATTCGTAACTCTTAGATGTATAGTGGAGGAAAGAAGATAGCTATTGGAGTGGAGGCATAAGTGAAACCAAAGATTCCATAAGACGTATAAATTAGGGTCAGAATGGCTCAAATTGACCCTGCATTATTGATCTTCCAAGCATTCAGGCATGTTGTGTAAGGAAGTAGATATCTATCCCATGGAATGATTAATAATTGATACATTTTCTTATTTTAAAGATCAGTGTGAGCTCAAATGAAATTTGGTTAATAGAATATCTATTACTTCCTCACATGGCAAGATAATATAAACTGTATTAAAGTCCAAAGTGATGCCATTGAGAATCTTTAAATATCACAGAGGTACATAGGCGTTCAGTTCTTCCTGTCTGTGAAGGGACCAGGGCCAGTGCATATAATAGACACAGCCTTTGACTCTGTGTTTATTTCTGTGTGTGCATCAAAGAATTAATAAATTAATGAAGAGATGTTGCAACTCAGGTAGAGCAATGTTAGATAAACTATGAAGTATACAATGAATTATGACTATGGTTTGCCCTGCACTTTTCCCCAAGATGAACTAAGAGGGACAAAGTTCACTCTTTCATTTGAAACAAACATGGTAACAGTGGTATGAAATATATTAAAACTATTTTGAAAGATTTTGGAGATTAGACACAGGGCCATAATCATGGAGAGATAAGACACCTCCAACTTATAGCCAGGAAACCATTTTAGTCCAAAGGGTATTAAGGGTGGAGAGATTCAGACCAAAGTTGTTGATTCACTGAAATGGGAAGACACAGCTGAGAGTTTAGGGAAACCAGAGTGGCTAGCGTTTGTAGGATAGAGTATATAAGAGGAGACAACTGCAACAAGAAAAGAGATATGAGGGTCTGAAGAGGATCCTTGTAGAATATTTGACTTCATATTAAACCAGTGCATATGACAAAGGAAACTTTTTGAGGCTGGGTAGAGAATGACCTGGAAGAGTTAAGGTTAACAGTGCCTGGCCCTGATACAGGACCAGAAATGGTGCCTGCTTCCCTCAGCCAGACTGGAAATCCTCAGGATCCCTAAGTCTCCATAGGAGGTTGGAGGACAAAGAGATTTATACATAAGAGTCTTACCCTGCTTAGTAGTCAAGAATAATTATCTCTAGACTGACACTGCTTTACTTTTGCCTTAAAAAAATAATAAAACCAATACCCCAAACAAACTATTTAAATGTAACTTAACTACATCCTGGAAAAAAATCTCAGAAAGTATTTTTTAGGAGTGCAAAATATCCAGGACACCAATAAGGTAAAAATTGCAATGCCTTGGGTCTGACAAAAGATCAGGACACATATGAGAAATGAGGAAAAGAAGATCAACAATGAAGAAGCACACTAATCAATTAAACACCTTCGTGAATTGACACAGGTGTTAGAATCAGTAGTGAAATATATTAAACCAATTATTAAAATGTCTTCCACTTCTGGCTTCAAGTTGACCATGTAAAGATCTTTTTATGAAGTTGTCTTTTATATACTTAAAACAAGAAAAAGAACGGAACAAACTAATTAAATTTTTCTTGAACCTAACAGAGAATTGAAGTAGTAAGGTAAACTATCAGTCTCAATTCTGGAGAGTAAGTCAAATACACAGTATTGTAGCCAAAATTATCTTCCTTACAGAAGCCACTGGATTAATAAACAGGTAGGAACATTTAAATGACAACTTTGAAAAATTCCTGGAAGATGGTAGTGAACTAGCTTAAGAATTTAATTGAGGCTCGGAGCCTGTGGTTCAAGCAGCTAAGGCACCAGCCACATACACCTGAGCTGGCGAGTTCAAATCCAGCCCGGGCCCGCCAAACAACAATGTCGGCTGCAACCAAAAAATGGCCAGGTGTCGTGGTGGGCGCCTGTAGTCCCCGCTACTTGGGAAGCGGAGGCAAGAGACTCGCTTGAGCCCAGGAATTGGAGGTGGCTGCGAGGTGTGAAGCCATGGCACTCTATCCAGGGTGACAGCTTGAGGCTCTGTCAAAAAAAAAAAAGAATTGAATTGAATTGTTGGATCCCACTTACAGGTCTTGCCTACTTTATGGAAAACATACCAGAAAATAAAATTAATGTGTTATTTTAGTTCTATGTCCAAATTACCTCATGTCTTTGTGGCCAACACATATAAATAAGGAAGGAGAGACAAAAGTATTTAACAAATGTACAAAAAAAACTTGAATGCAAGAGTAAGAGTTATTCAAAAGCGAAGGAAAAATTAATGTTGTCACTTTAGGAACAAAAGGAGACTTGACATAAGTATTTAAAATTTTATACAAATGGCACACAAACAAGGGAGAAGTCTAAGTAAAATACAGAAAGAAAAACTGAAAACTATCAACTTGATCAGAGTACGCATTGGTCAGAATATTTGTGAATTAAAGTAAGAAATAACATTTTCCCTGTAATGTTATTTGAAAAGAGAAAGTTTTTAAGTTTTATCAAAAAAACCAATTGGTCAACTTCTGCTACCATTTGTGCCACAAGAAAACATTATTATTTTGAATTCTTCCTTATACAGAACAAGCTGCTGTTTTTAATATATATGCAGGTGCATATAACAATGAACTTTAGAATAAGCAGCTATGACACATTCAGTGCTTGCTTGAAACACTTGTTAATGTTCTAAGAAAATATTTATTTCAGATAGAAACTTTAACCTTGAAATGTTTACTGCGAGAAAGTATCTCTCCAGAGTCTATACCCTAACTTTTTCTGTACATGGACAGTCACAGCAGTAATACTAACAATGAAGTGTGGACATAATTTTTATGAGGGTTATATCTGCATTGTGAGTTGAGAAAAAGTGAAGATTGTACGAGATTGATATAAAGAACAACCTCAAGCACGTGTGTTCAAAGAGCAATTCTTTTTTTTTTTTTTTTTAATTGAAAGTAGATTTATTTCAAGTTAATGTGAGGGTACAAAACAACCAGGTCAAAATACTTGATTTTGTTAGGTAGAGCCCATCTTGTGTTTACGTCTCACACTCCAAAGGTATGCCAGATGCCTGCACACCAGGCCCATTCAAAGAGCAATTCCATCAAATTAGACCTGTCAGATTAAATGATTTGGCCAGAAATGAAAAAATGTTGCATACAGAACATGAAATAGCAAATAGATTTTACTAATATTTCGTACCATTTTAATGGTACTATCAATTTACATATATGATTTAAGATTATGTGAAATGAGTAAAACAGACAAGATTATCTATCTGATGTACAATCTGAGAGATAAAACTTTTCTTTCTATACAGTTCATTCTTTGGACATAGTATTTGTCTTTAAATATTTATTTATTAGAATATATAGGATACTTTTCAATGTGGAATTTCAAATCACTTACCAATACATATGGATTGGCACATAGATATTGATGTCAACATTTGGATAATCAAATCTTGTTTATTTTTGTTTTGCAAACTATATCATTCTACTTCTAAAACTTTTCTAAGCACATTATTTTCTGCAGTAGGGGAATAATAAACTTTAGTCAACACCAATGGGTCAGAATAGTGACCTAAAACCTTTAATAAACAAAATGAAATTTTAAGTGCTAATTTGACTTGTCTCAACCCTCCCCAAATTTTAATACATAACCCAACTTTCTCTTGTCATAATATGGAGTTTTTCTGTCTTTTTCTGAACAACTTAAACTATGAATACAGTCACGTTATCAAATCATATTCTTAGAAATTAATTGTAAACTATTGAATTTACTGTACCTTGCTCAGTGACATTTTTGGTTTGACTTTTATTGGAAAATTAAAATCTGATAACAAAAGGCCACCAAAAGCAATGAAGACATGGAGGGCATTCATTATGACTTTGTAAAGACAAATTCAGTTGTTGTAACTTGCCTTCATTTTTTAAAATAATTTCTATCCACCAGCCCTTGTGGGGAACTATATATTAGTCAAGAAATTTTTAACTTACCCTCTACTTAATAGCAGAAGGACCAAAAAAAAAAAAAAAAAAAAAAACCCCAACATTGATGTTTGTTGTGAAAAATAAGCAAAACTCTGTCACAGCAACAACAACAACAACAAAAGTCTGTAGAACCCAAGAAATAAAAAAAATATAGAAGCCAAATTTCAGACTAAGGGGGGAGGAATATTTATGAGTACTTTCAACCTGCTTTTCACAACCTAATCTATAATTATCTTTTATGTATTTCTTTTTTCTTTTCTTTTCTTCTTTTCTTGAGACAGAGCCTCACTTTCTTGCCCCTGGTAGAGTGCTGTGGCATCACAGCTCACAGGAATCTCAAACTCTTGGACTTTCAGTGATTCTCTTGCCTCAGCCTCCTGAGCAGCTGGGACTAAAGGTGCCACAACACCTGGCTATTGTTTTCTTGCAATTGTTGTTTAGCTGGCCCGGGCTAGGTTCAAACCCGCCAGCTTGGGTGTATGTGGCCAGCATCTTACCCACTGAGCTACAGGCACCACCCCTTATGTATTTCTTACACATTTGCTCTTTGGCTATGGTATAGAACAAACAGTAAGAGGTTATTCTTTGTTATTATGTGCATAATACACAAGTGCAACTATATTCAGAAAAGGCCTCCCTGTCCTGATGCTTTACATATTTCTGGTCAGTAATGAACTTCTAAATTCTATCGCCCACAAAAAGCGTTAAAAACTGAACCATGAAAAGGTACTATGGAGTTTCAGGATTGGGATATTGTTTTGTTTGGCACCAATTAATGGAGACCTGCTGGGGATAATTTGGGAAATGAAATCTTTAATTTGAGTAAAAGAGAAATCTAAGGGAGCTCAAACACACACAAAAAATTTATTAACCTAGAGCTAACCTCCAGCCTTTATTTTTAATATTATAGACTTTCAGTTCAATCTGATAATAAAAATAATAAATAAATAAACTGCTGTAAATGAAATTTAGGGTTTTTACTCTTTATCTTACTGATTGCAAATGTGAGCTATTCCACAGAGTGGGAATAAATCGTTCACTAGAGCATAAACTTAATCTCTTGGCAGCCAAATAGGAGCTATGGGAATGCATTGCCTCTGTGCATAAACATTTCCTCAAATGAGCAGTGGACCAAACTAATTCACAAAGAAGGAATATAAATTGTCCTCCCAATTAGCATATGAAGCTGTTTTCCCACCTCATACAAATCACAAATCCAAATGATTTTTCACAATTATCCATATGACATATTGTCTAGTTTTCTTACCATTTGGCAAAAGTGGTAAGTGGCCACTGCAGAGTGACCCCATAAATATTAGCACTCGTCGTGATTCTAAATTAAATCGCAATTGTTGCAATTTAAACTACACAGAGTTCTAAGACTAATTTTCATTATTCTGACTATGATATGTCTACTGATACAATTTTATGTGCTAAATTGTTCTCAGCTAAGTCAACTTTGCCTTATTAATTTACTTAACAAAAACATAAGTATCCTCAGCACACAACATATTAGTAGATGAATCCATTCCACAATTTAACAGTTCACTTGTATTATCAAATACCTGATCCTATTCAGCCTTTTATCTAGATTATTGAGATTTTATTTTTAAAAAATAGAGTGTGGTCTAAAAGAGAAGACAGAAAATAAAAACAAAACACCAATATATTAATAGAAGGGGCATCACTGCAAAAGAAGACAGAGTCATTAATATATATGGTGAGATACTTTTTAGCAAAAGGATGGAATATATTCTTTAAAAGAATGAGATTGATGACTACTCATTGGGAATAAAATATCTTAATATTATCTCTAGTTCAAAATGCACAATATATATTTAAAATTGAACAAATATATGAATGTCAAGAAAATTTAAAAGCTTGTTTTCATAATATCACAATAGGGAAGGCTTTCTATGCAGAAAAAAACTTTCCACTAAGGTAAATGTCATAAAGGTGACAGCTGTGTCTTGATAAAAATTCACCAGAAAGACAAAATTAACACCAAATGATAAGCAGGAGTATGGGTTATTACAAGGGTTTTGAGAGACACAAAAATCAAGTAAAATAGAATATGCACTGATTTGAAACAAAATAAGTCCTCCCAGAAACTCTGAGAAGCTGAGCAAGTTGAAGCTTAGGACATTTTGTGTTTCTTGGAAGTGAAATAATGGGCTATAACATAGTCTGTCTCACGATGTTCATGTATATGTAGCATAAATGCATTTATGAGATAAATTTGCTGAATGTACAACGGACCTTATATATTATTATGCAGAAAATCTTAATAAAGGGTGAATCTTCTGCAAAGCAAAGGAGATAAGCAACAGAATTAACAGACAACCTACAGAATGGGAGAAGGTATTTACTAACTACACATCCCATAAAGGGCTAATATCCAGAATCTACAAAGAACTCAAACTAATGAACAAGAAAAAAAAAAGCCCATTAAAAAGTGGACAAAAGACATGAACAGAAATTTTACAAATGAAGATAAACAAGTGGCCAAAAAACACATGAAGAAATTACTCAATGCCATTAATTGTCAGGAAAATGCAAATGAAAACTACATTTTTAATCAAATGGCCTGTAATAAAATGTCAAAAAGCAATGAATGCTGGTGAAAATTAGAAGAAAAAGAGTTCCTTATATGCTGTTGGTGGGACTGCAAAGTAGTAAAATCTCTATGAAGAACATATGAAGATTCCTCAGAGAAGTAGATGTAGACTTACCATTTGACCCAGCAATCCTGTTACTGGGAATCCACTCAAAGGAAGAAAAGTCATTTTATTAAAAAATACACTTGCACTTGAATTTTTTTTGAAGCACAATTCACAGTTGTAAAGATGTGGAATCAACCTAAATGGCCATTACTTCATGAGTGGATTAAAAAAATGTGACACACACACACACATGCAGAAACAAATACCATGGAGAACTACTCAGCCATAAAAAAAAATGAAATAATGTCTTTTGCAGCCACATTGATGAAATTGGATACCATTATCCTAAGTGATGGGCAGTGGCATCCTGGTTCCATTCCAATTCTTAGGGGAAATGCTTTCAACTTTTCCCCATTCAGTATAATGTTGGTTGTGGGTTTGTCATGTATGGCTTTTATAATTTTGAGATATATTCCTTCTACATCATCCTTGTAGAGGATTTTTATCATGAAATGATGCTGGTTTTTATTGAATGCTTTTTCTGCATCTATTGAGGTAATCATAGGGTCTTTGCTTTTACTTGTTTATGTGGTGAATCACATTTATTGATTTGCATATATTGTACCATCCTATGTAACCATGGGAGGAAATCCTCCTGATTATGGTGAATTATCTTTTGATGTATTGCTGGTTTCGGTCTGCTAGTGTCTTATTAAGGATTTATGCTATCTATGTTCACAAGAGATATTGGTCTGTAGTTTTCCTGTTTTATTGTGTCCTTTCCTGGTTTTGGTCTGAAGCTGATGCTAGCTTCATAGAGTGAATTGGAAGGAGTTCCTCCTTCTTGACATTATGGCAGTTTCAGCAGGGTAGGTATTAGTCGTTGTTTTTAAGTCTGGTAGAATTCAGTTTTACATCTATGTATTCTATTGATTTGGTTGGTTTGTTTGTTTTACTATTTCAGTCTTGCTGAAAATTATTGGTCTGTTTAGGATTTCTGTTTCTTCTTGGTTCAGCCATGGGAGGTTGTATGTTTCTAAAAATTCATTAACTCCCTTTGGGTTTTCTAGTCTGTATGCATGGAGGTTTTCCTACTAGTCACAGATGCTATTTTCTATTTCTTATCAGTTGTAATGTCTCCTTTGCCACTTCTGATTGAGCTTATTTGAGTCCTTTCCTTTTGATTTCTGATTAATATGACTAATAGTCTATCAATTTTGTTAATCTTTTCAAAGAGCCAAACTTTGGTTTGTTGATTCTTTGCATATTTCTTCTTTGGTTTCTATTTTGTATAATTCTACTCTGAGCTTTGTTATTTATTCTACTCACTTTAGATTTGATGCGTTCTTCTTTTTTCTGGTGTTTTGAGATGTGACGATAGATTGTTAGTTTGTGATCTTTCTGTTTTTTTTTTTTAATGTAAGCATTTGAGGCTTAGATTAAAAGATTAGATTTGCCCTAGATAGATTTGGGGGATTTATGTTTCCTTAGTTCTTCAGTTTGAAGAAAATTTTGAATTCATCTTAATTTCATCGATTACCCAAGGATTGTTCAGCATCAGGTAGATTAATTCCACGACTTTGGGTAGATTTGAGTGCTACTCTTGGAACCAACTTCCAGTTTTATTCTACAGTGGTCTGTGAAGATACATGGTATGCTTATAATTTGTCTAAATTTTCTGAAACTCCTTTTGTGGCTTAACATATAATAAATCTTAGAAAATATCTCCTACACTATTGAGAAGAATGTATATTTTGTAGTTGTTTTCTGTGATGTTCTGTAAATGGCTGTGAGGTCCATTTGTTCTAAAGTCCTCTTAAGTCCAGCATTTCTTTGTTGTTTTTCTGCTTCAACTGTCTGTCCAGTTCTGTTGCAGGGGTGTTGAAGTCCTCTTTATCTGATGTGAGAATAGTTATCCCTCTTAGCTTTTGGTTTCTGCTTTCATGAAATAGATTTTACCCTTCCCTTTACCTGTAATTTATGAATGTATGTAGGTTAGATATATTCTTAAAGACAGCATATATTAATACTCAGGCCATGTTGTCTTCTTCATTCACCCAGTCCATATCTTTCAAGAGGTGCTCAATGGCTGCTTACATTCAGCATCTGTATTGATATATAGGAAACTGTTCTGTTTGTCATGTTGACTGATATTTTGTTTTCCATATGTGTTACTATTTTATAAGAGTTGTGAGTTTTAGCATTTGAGTGTTTTTATACTGATGGATATCTGTTGTTCTGTTCCAGGTATAATGCACTGTTGAGCATTTCTTGTAAGCCAAGTCTAGTAGGGACATATTCCCTAAGTGTTTGCTTGTGAGATATGCACACACCAACCTACACACACACACACACAGACACCATGGAGTACTACTCAGCCATAAAAAGGAATAAAATAATGTCTCTTTCAGCAATTGAAATGGAACTGGAGACTATTATTCTAAGTAATGTATCTTGGGAATAGAAAAACAACTACCTCACTAATAATTGGAAATTGACCAATGGGCACAAAGAGATGTAAAGGGCCATGGAAACCAAGAAGGGAGGTGAGAGGTAAAAAACTTATCAAGTACAGTGAACACTATTATGTTGTGAGCACATTAAAAGCCCCCACTTAAGTGTTATATAAGGCAACCATTAACAAAAACACTCGTATCCCTTAATATTTTCAAATAAAAAATCATCAATTAAATAAAATCTTGCCAATCTGATAAGTTAATATATTTTGTTATATCTCTTTCTTATAAAATGTTTACTATCGCTTACTTAAGCACCTTAGGGTATAGTGCATAGACATATGTGTATAAAATATTATAAAAAATCATAAAACAATAGACCAATCTTGGTGATATAAATTAAGTGTTAGCACGTTGAATCTAACAGTATAATAAAAGACTATCACACTATGAAAAAGAAGTGTGCATGTATTCTAGAAATGCTGGGGTAATGTAGTAATAAAAATTATATTCAATGTAACTCATAAATAAAACAAAAGAGAAATATTCTTCAGAGTGTTTTGATTTGTTAGAATTCTCTTTTTAAAATAATACATTAGTAATACTCTTGGCTTTTAAATAAGTTGATGAAGAGTACATTTATGTTTTCTGGGCAGAAATTTTTTCCCACTGAGACACAGTGACAACTCAATTTCAGACATATTTTTGAAAATATTTATTTAGTCATCAGTACTAATTAATGATTGTGAAGAATTCCAGAAGCAATTAGAGTTACACACCAAAGGCCAGTGCCAGATTCAAAAGCAGTCAGTCCATATCTCACAGGAGAAGGGAATTGCAAGTATATTTGTAAGTGTATTATGTGTAATTTAAAAAGTAAAACTTTATGCCAGGCATGGTAGCAGTCCATACCTGTAGTCCCTGCTACTTAGGAGGCTAAGGCAACAGGGTCCCTTAAACTAAATAGTTTAAGGCCTGTCTGGGCAGCAGAGTGAGACCCTCTCTTAGTAAAAAATGTACACTTTTATCATATCTCTTGCATAATGCATAACAATATCAGAAAATTAAGGCCTGAAATATAAAGCAGAGAGCTTTAAGAGTCCTTTTTATAGTGTTTACTCATCTTTAGAGTATATTACCAATATGAGTAGGACCACTGAGAAGTAAATAAGTATCTGCTGCCAACTTTTACCTTAAGAGCAGCAATGGATACCACTGGATTCTAAAACAGAGGGCTATGTTCACTGACTTAGCCCCTTCTACCTTTGCTTGTCTGAATTAATCTTCTCCCTGATCTGAGATGCAGGTACTCTTTCCTTTCTGTCTTTATTGGGCTCTCTCTTTCTCTTACCCTCTCTCTCATCAGTATTAGAGTTGAAGCTCAGAGTTGCATTCATTCTAATTATCAGTCTATCAACATATTATGTTCATGCATTAGTCAGGTGCCCTCAAAAAAAACAAAACCAATAGAAGACCATATACAGGGAGTCTAAGACCTGCAGTAGAGGCTCATGTACAGGTTTGGCTTGCTATCCAGAACATCTGACACTGTAATTCTGTCTCACAGTGGGTCTAAGCCTTCCCAAATTCCTCTTGTGTTTGGTTCCACACAATTTCTTTGGTTCTAGAATGCATACCTGAAATGACATCCTTGGCAGCTGGCAGAATCCTGACAAGAGTTTTCTGATCTGAGGAGTGAGGGTTATTATAGTGGGAAAGGCCAAGTGGAAGTCATCAGACCTACTTCCACCTGAGAATATAGTAAACCAAAAGCAATGTTAGATTCCTGGAGGGACTTTGGAGATTTATGCCACCCTTAAGGACTTGAAAACATCAGGAATGGCAAGTCCCACCATATCTCACTCAACTCTACCATTTTGACTATGCAGAAGACAGTGGATAATTGTTCACTTGCCAAGTGGTGTACCACTTGTATATGGTCTGAATCAGCACCCAGTGGATGATGCCTTTTCTCTCATAACCGGAACTCGAAGGTCCAGGAACCCAGGGGAAAAGATGAACGTGACACCAAGAAGCGTCACCTCTAGTAACCCACTGGTAAAAGGTTCACTTCCTTTTCCTGCAACTTTTTCTTCTGCAGGGTTTTAGTTCTGGGGGAAGAATGGTTCCACAGGAGACTCAATTAATAATTCCGATGAGCTGGAAGTGAATACCGTCGCCCAGCCACACTGAGCTCCTCACATCTCTGAATCAACAAAGACAGAAAATAGTTATTGTGCTAGCTTAGATGACTGACCTTGACTATCAGTGAGAATTAGACTAGCACTCCAGAAAGGAGATAGGGGTGAGAGGAGATTTAGACTACAGAAGAGCATTTATGGTGTCTATTGGTTGTCTGTGCCTATAATGAAGAGCAATAAAAAACGGTAACATCGCAATCTAGCAAGGACCACTAATGACCTAGACACTTCTGGAATGAAGGCTTGGGCCACCATATGACCTAAAGAATCATGACTACCTCTTGTGCTTACTGAAGCCAAAGGGCTGTGAAAAAAAGTAGTTACAAATATCAGCTATGACTCTGTGATCAGTCATACAAACAAGAACTGTAGTTTCCAAAAGTATTTTCCCCTTACTTTGTTATGAATATACTTGTATGTATATACACATATATTGACTAGTATCTTTATTTTCTTTCCTCTCATTCCTTTATTATGTAACATAAGAAGTACTGATAGTGTATCACCACTTTTATTTTATGTATTATATAACTTATAGGACATCAATGAGAAAAGTAAACATCACTCTTATCTGGTTTTCTGGGGAAGGGATTCATTCATTTTGGGTTGTAGGCAGGATCATGTTAGGTGGAATTATGAATTTGCTATATTCTTTTTTATGGAGTTTGTGATTTAAGAATATATATACAAATGCCCAGTTTTTCAAGGAGTGGATCTGGTCTGGTTAATTTTATGTATCAACTTGACCAGGTTAAAGGACGCCCAAACAGCAGGTAAAACATTGTGTCTGAGTGTGTTTATAAGGGTGTTTCCAGAAGAGATTAGCATTTGGATTAATAGACTGAATAAAGAAGATTCACTCCCACCAATGTGAGTTGACATCATCCAATGCATTGAGGGCCCAGATAGAACAAAATGGTGAAGGAAGGGTGAATGTGCCTCCTCTGTTTGAATAAAGACATCCATTTCCTCCCACCACTGGACTTAAACTTCTGTTTCTTAGGCCTTCACATTCAGGCCAGGGTTTACACCATCTGCTCCTGTGGTTATCAGACCTCAGACTGGGCCTGAGCTTCCCAGTTCTCCAGCCTGCAGAGAATAGACTGTGGAACTTCTTAGGCTCTGTAATGGGTGAACCAATTCCCATAATAAGTTTCCTGATACACACACATATACATACAGCTTGATGAATGTGGGCATAGTATTGAACAGGATTCATGATCAGGAGGCAGCTCAGTAATTATTTTTAAATTATTCTTATGTTTTTCATTAATATTTCTTCCATTATCCCAGTTATAATGCTTTTCCCATCATAAATACAAGCCACAGTATAAGGAAATGAATTATAAGGGCACAATTCATGCTGAAAAAGAATAATATATCTAAATCACCTTAAGCTATATTTCTGAATGAAAGACAGTTTGTTACTGAGGAGATAAAGACCACTCACACATACTAGGAAAAATACAATCTGAAAATAAAAATGATTTACAAGGATATGCAGTCCTAGGATAACATCATCTCTTTCCTATATTAAATGAAAACTTACATAAAATGAGTCAAACCTAATTTTGGTACAGTCTAGAAACCAATGTACTTCTTTCAATTCTCCTTTATAAATCAACTAATGTAACACTGAGAATCATAAAGGTCATTACTATGCCTTGTGCTGCTTTTGCCTCTCAGTACACAGATTCTGAGTCCTCCAGGGGAAATAGTCACTTAACATTTCCTGGGAGAGAAAGATGAACTTGGTTGAATTCTGTTCTTTTTTTAGAAGGAAAAATTTTGCTCTAATATTGATGGTAAGAAAACCTAACCATATTATGGTTGCAAATAATTTTTAAACCCTACTAGTTTGCTTCTAGGATTAATTATATAACTCTATCATCATGGTTAGCCTAAACTACGATGTTAAAGTCTTCTTATATTATAAATCAACAGATATTTTGGACCACTTCTATTAAGACTCAGATTTAAATCATACAAGAGTCTCATGACCACATGCACTCCACCTCCCATCCCCTCCAGCCTGTACTTTCTCTGTAAACACGGTCTGGTATTAGAATCACTCTCATAGGTTTGCTGCTAAGCATAAGTAAGATTATTAATGCAAAGCATTCAATGAAGTATTTGATGCCTAATAAGTTCATTAATATTATTCCCTCTTCAGAAGACATTCTTATCATTGCTTCATTTATTCTGCAAGCATTTGTTGAATTCCTGCAATCACTTCCCCAGCTGCTGAGGTTACAGCAAGATAGAAAACAGGCTGTACTCACTGGGGTCATGGAGGTTCCCTTGCTGTTTGTTAAATAAAAACAGATATACACATATATTGGAAATGGAGCAAAACTAAAGACAAAAAAGCAAAAAAGAGAAAGTGAGAGGAGTGTTTTGGGCGGTGAAGATTTGTGATAAGGCAGAAAACACAAACATTGGCTAACTGTGGGAAAGAAGTGAGGAGAGGTTTCCACAGGCACAAAGAGCATTTAGGGAAGGGATCAGGGGCGCAGAAGCCCTGGAAGGGTGAAGGAGGCTTGAATTGAGGACATTTTCCTCAATGATGCGTGATCAGGAGATGCTTTAGTGAGAGGAAGGACTTTGGCTTGATGGAGAGTCATTGCAGGAATATTCACAGAGGACACACTCTAACTCTCATTATATTCTTATGGAATCCCCTGGCTGCAACGTACAGAACAGAAGCATGGGAATCACAGTGCAAGGAGGAGATGGCAGCTTAGCGGCATTTGCTTTCATTCCCTCCCAGACGTCTGGGGACATCTGTGTCTGCGTCACGTCTGCATTGCTTTGCTGACTTAATCAGCAATCTCCCCCTGTTCCCAGAATCTTCAGAAGTCTGTTCCTCGCCTTGATTGGTCTTCCGCACGCTGGCTACTCATTACTCTAACATTAGGGAGTCTTTCCATTCTCTTCTTTTGTCTTTTACACTTTCAGAGGTCCCATCTGGCTAAAATCACACAGAGCACTCTAAATGCCAAAAGAAAACATGCAGAATATCCTCACCGCTCACAATCCCTTACAAATAAAGCAACCGTGTTGTTAAACCCTCCCCATTCACCCTGCAGAGAATTCTTAGCATAACATAGTTATGTTTGCTTACATCAAGGATATGTCATGTCCCTGAGTGATTATGTCATTGTACATCACAGAGTGTGCTTACACAAATGTGGGGGGCAAAGCCTACTGCACCCCTCGGTGACGTGGGCGAGCCTACTGCTCCTAGACTACACATCTGCATGGCGTGGTACTGTACTGAATACCGTAGGCAGTTGTAACACAATGATAAGTATCTGTGTATCTAAACATAGAAAAGGTACAGAAGGAAATACCATCGAACAGGTCACTCACCATGGGGAAGCTTGCAGTCTTGGAGGTTGCTCTGGTGAGTCACTGAGTGAGTAGTGAGAGAATGTGAGGGCCTCCAACATTACTATGCACAACTGTGGACTTTATATTATCTCATCACTGGACACGTATGCCACAATAGATTTATTAAAAATTTCTCTCCCTTCAATAATTAATTAATCTCTCCCTACTGCTGTAACTTCTTTACTTTATAAATGTTTTATATTTAAACAAAACTTTTTTTTATTCTGGTAATACCATTTACTTTAAAATACACGCACATTGGGTGGTGCCTGTGGCTCAGTGAGTAGGGTGCCTGCCCTATATACTGAGGGTGGTGGGTTCAAACCCAGTCCTGGCCAAACTGCCACGAACAAATAGCCGGGCATTATGGCAGGTACCTGTAGTGCCAGCTACTCAGGAGGCTGAGGCAAGAGAATCGCCTAAGCCCAAGAGCTGGAGGTTGCTGTGAGCTGTGACGCCATTGCACTCTACCAAGGGTGACAAAGTGAGACTCTGTCTCAGAAAAAAATAAATAAATAAAATACATGCACATTGCATAGCTATAGGAAAAATTTTTTTTTGCATAATTTTTTTCTATTTCTTTTCTATCATTTGTGCTTCATAAATTATTTTTCTTTTTTACTTTTTAAACTTTTTTTGTTCAAAGCCATGACACACACACACACACACACACACTAGCGTGGGCCTACACAGGGTTAGAATCACCACTATACCTCCCTTCCATCTCCACATCTTGTCCTGCTGGAAGGTCATTAGGGGTGATCACAGGCATGCAGCTGTCATCCCTATGACAATGCTTTCTCTCAGAAGACCTCCTAAAGGACCTGCCTATGGCTGTGTTCAGTTAACTTTTTAAAAAATATATTTATAAGAGGAAGAAATACACTCTAAAATAATAGTAAAAAGTATTTTCCATAGTAGAGTAAAAACTAGGTGATAGGAACTTTTCAGCTTCATTATAACCTTTAGAAAAGCTGAGAATGTGTGGTCAGCTCTTGACCAAAATGTTATGCTGTACCTGAGTAGACAGAGGCGATAGGAGCTGAATTGTTCTCATTTACCATCCTGCCAAATACACTTTAAACCTATGTTGCTAAAAGGCTAAATATGAAAAGTTTAAGCAGAATGGAAACATACATCACTGAACTTAAAACTCACGACATCTCTGATATTACATTACAGTTTTTGGTCCTTGTTTTTCTTTAATTAAAGCCTTTTAGGAGTGTATATCCTTTTTTAAAAAGTAAAAGTAACTCTTGAATTTATACTTTCAGTGAGCCCCCATATCAAAGAACCCTGGCCTATATTTGAATTTTGTGTTTTCTTAAATTCTGATATCTAATAATTCCTAGAACTGTCTCTTTAATGTTACCTGTAGAAAGCTGTTGAATAGTCTAGTTATACTTTTTGAGATTATAGAAATTTAGCCTGATGATGAAAGCTGTAGGGATTTGGGCGAGAATTCAAAAACCCAACTATCTGAAGGTACATAAATACACAAAATGGATATTTACATGGGATTTTTATTTGATACGCACTTCATCTAGCACAGACTGAAGGTCGGGAAGTAAAGTTACCCCAGTATGGTTTATTCTGCCATCACAGGCGCATTTGTATTGTAATAAATTCCCACCAATCACATTTGAGAGTGTCCTGAGCCTCAGAGGGAAACTCCTCCACCAGCACAGAAGTCCTGTGGCCGCTGCCTTTGTCCTCAGTGGGTAAGTGGGTAGCACCACCTGTGAGCAAGAGTCACGAAATGAGAACATGACAGGAGGCAAGAAGCAGTGGCGGAGACAGAAGGGCAGGTGAACGCCTATCATCCTCACCAATTCAACCCCAAGATGGTCAATGCTGTCATTGACCCTGATAGTACAATGCTACAAAAATTTGGGAAATCTACTGCCTTGTTTCCAACTTCTTCCCAACCATCCAATATTCCCTCTAAAACAAACAAACCCTCAAACCTTAATCTATGTAGCACATTGTACACACATGATTGGGGGCAAAATGTACCATCATTAATGAAATCACGGTTTCTGTTCAACATTAACAGAAAAACGTGGCTCCTTGATCCTAGAGAGATCTCCATATGTCAGACACAGATCTAAGTGATTAAGCTGGTCAGGACATTCTTGGAAGTTGAAAACACACACACTCAAGGAACGCTTATTAAATATAGACAATTCCAGAAGTTATCTGTTGGCTTCTTCCAGCAGACCCTGAGAGCAGAGGCTGCCAGTCAATATCACCTGATATATGAGTTTCCCATCGCTGATATAACAAATTACCACAGGGATGGTGCCTTGAAAAAGCACAAATGATCTTATAGTTGTGCAGGCTGGAAAGGCGGTATGTGTCACATCAGGATAAAGTCAGGGTGTTGGCAGAGCCACATCTTTTCTGGAAACTGTATAAGAAAATCCATTTCCTTGCCTTTTCCAAGGGGCCACTTCCACGCCTGTGTTGGGAGCCCCATTCATCCATTTTAAAGCCAACAAAAGTAGATGCTGTTAAACAGTAGATGGGTGGAGACTTTTTCCTGTCCCTTCTCTCTGTCACCCGTATTCTGTCACCAAGAGTCTCCCTGACTACACTTGCCAACCATTTTCCTTTTGTAAGGAGCCATGTGATTATACTGGCTCCACTTGCATAGGCCAGGGCACTATTCCCATTTGAAGACCCTTATTAATCACACCTGTAAAGTCCCTTTGCCACAGGTAAGGTAACATGTTCACAGGTTCCAAGGATTAGGATAGGGACCTCTCCGAGGGACCATTATTCTATCTATCACGCCTAGTGTATTTCTGAAAATATGCTGTCCTATGGGTTACATCACACAAATCCTAACTTATATGGTCAAATAGAACCCAGGAATTAGATTTTCTTCAAGTTTCCTAGTTGATTACAAAGTACAGGCAGAGTTGTGAATCACTGTAGATCACGGCTATTAGTGTATCTTGAACTTTGGTGAGCCAAGAATCGCTTACCCACCTTGTTAAAAATGCAGATTTTAATCCCAGAGGTGGGAGGGTGCTTTGCTATTCAAAATGCATCTCTGGACCAGGGTTGGCTCAGACCCCCTCCTCAGACCTACTAAATTAGTATCTGCATTTTACCAGATTCTTTAGATGATCTGTAGGAACATTCAAGTTTTTAGAAGAAAAATCTCACCTTATGTGTGAGTTTCAAGTAATATCATTAACAGAAAACAGCAAGCATGAGAGGCTTCGCAAAAGCCATTCAACTTTCACACACGACCTTTTTATGTTACTGTGACTTAGCAATTTACAAATAATGGTATTTTCAGGGAATATTAGAAGTTTGTCTATTCACAATTTTTTTTTCAGTTAGAAAAGAGTTCCCTCTTGATAACAGAGTTATAAAACATCTCACCCTTCATAATTTGGGGGCAATAATGTCTACCCTATCCACAAATACTCCTGACCAAGGATAGATGAGGAAGCAAATTTGACAAGCCAGCCAAAGATATTCCTATTCAAGGAACTCTAGAATGTTTCTATTGTCATAGACCTCCACCTCCCACATGACCATCTCAGCCCTTCCAAGCCCCAGTTGACAGACACATACCTGAAAGGCCACACAACTGGGTTAGGGGAGCTTACAGTTATAAATATCATTTCCTTAATCTGTCCTTCATACGTTGGCCCATGTGTCATTTTATTAGAAGGAAACTCTCCTGTGATAGGGATCTCTGGGTGAAATGACCATAAAATTATCTAGCCGTGTCTACAAGACTGATATCCTTCCTCCAGCACAAGTGATTTTAAATTACTTTAAGAGCAGAAGTTCTCAAAGGTTAGCAGGTATCAGAGAAACTCAGAGAGCTTGTTAATGCACAGATTGATAGGAAGCACTGCTAAAGTCTGTGATTCAGCAGACAGAAACTCGTAATTTAAGGATGAATTTCTCATTGATTTCTATATATGGATTAATACCCGAACTTTATCTAAAACCGCTTACTTGATTATTTCCTATCACAGTAATATAGCTAGTATACAGGAAAAGCATTTGGATTTTAGCTAGATCTGAGCACACTATATAGTAATCACTATTGGATTTTTTTTATAGAGCAGTAGTTATAGAATTAACTGAACATTTTGCAATGAGGAAGATGAGGGCAGGCATTGGTGAAATGAAATACATAAATAAGTTGTTGATTAAAACAATCACTCATACAGTATACCTATATAACCAAAACCTTATGCAATTGATGTAAAGTTTTTGGTTTTGGTTTTGGTTTTGTTTGAGACAGAGTCTCACTATGTTGCCCTCTGTAGAGTGTGGTAACATCACAGCTCACAGCAACTTCCAAGTCTTGGGCTTAAGCTATTTTCTTGCATCAACCTCCCAAGTAGCTGGGACTACAGGCACCTGCCACAACACCCGGCTATTTATTTTTGTTACAGTTGTCATTGTTGATTTTAGCCGGCTGGGGCTGGGCTCGAACCGGCCAGAACCTCAGTATATGTGGCCGGTACCCTGCACACAGAGCTACGGGTGCCGCCTGATATCAAGTTCTTAATGACATATTTTCCAGACTCTTACCATACTAAGGGTTAAAATTTTGATATGCTTTTTGTGCTTTGACTAAATCTCATTTTACCACGTTTTAAATACTCAAGAGAAACAAGCAGCTCGTGGCTTCATACTGCAGTGCAGGACTGTGTGTCACTCTCAGGACTGTCCTGTCGTTAGAGTTCTTAACAGGCCCCGAAGGAGCATTAAATGGCAAATTGGTAACACCCAGAACTTCACGCCTAAGTGGCTGGTGATGGAAGAAAATAATTTCAAGTGTGTCTTCCACTTTCACGCTGTCTCCAATTTACACTTCTGTGTTTCTTCTGGTAATTTTACTGATCATTCTCACACACCTTTGTGGCACTTAGAGTTGTGGGTCTGGCAGAGCAAGAATCTCTTCATAGACACCACCCACAGCGTGTAGGAAACATAAATTCAAGTAACACATTATGAATGATCACTTAGAAACCTTTAATTTAAAGAGGTTGTATCTGTCATTGAAACCTGCTCTAATGAAATCAAGCTTATAAGTCTCTGGATAGGAGGTATTGGTTTCTTCCAATCATACCAGTTATTTCAACAATAAAGGGATGTGGGGCTCTAGGTACATGAAACATCCTCACTTGTGTCTCATGGATTTTCTCTAAAAATGCTTTTTTTTTAGGCCACACTAATAGTCCCTGACCACCTTTTCTCAGACACGTTCTCCTCATTGGGCCTTTGTTAACTAGTACCTTATCACTAAAGTATAACAAGTCAGCTATCTATTTAGCCCTGGAGTACACACCAGAAATGCAGCATCTATCTGATTGTATATAGGTATATAGGTAAGTTCATAGTCCTGTGATCCAAACTCTTCCTGCTGAACATTATCACCCTTTATAGTAAATGCATATAACATGTCCAGTAACACTGCTTTTTGAGAATATATTTCTCTAATATTTTTTAAAGTCTCAGTTTATTTGACACTGGGCTGAAGCCTACACACGTCAAAATGTTATCCGATTAAAATTAACATAGACATAGAACAATCTGTCGTGTCTCGCTTCTGATTGGACGTGCTCAAGTACAGGAAGCTTCTCCCTTTGTTCTCATTGAAAAATTGTAGTTACTAATTTTTACATTCATTGCTTATTAGAT